>JZKD02S0348323.1:502016-512262 GCA_000966675.3 Picea glauca
ATACATGCATAATTATCCTTATGAAGTATAAAATAGAGAACCAATATGTGTACATTATATTTACTTGTTCTCTCTGTTTATAATCATAAAATATAGTTCTCCTCTATTTACAATCATAAAATATAGTTTCTAAAATTGGAAAATTAGAGTTTGTCATGCTCTATATATATAGTTTCTAAAACTCGAAAAAAATAATTTGTCAAGGTAAAAAGAATTTTTAAGCTATTGAAATCCACATATCCTTTTCATGGATAGTAAGAGAAATAATATATAGTTTACAATTAATAGAAAACACCCTATAGTATATCAAATATTGTTTTAGGATATACTAAATTTAATGTGATTGCACTGATTACCTATCATTATCTTTGGTGTTTCAACCAAGCATATATCAATGGTTTAAAAAAACCATAAATACAAAGGAATTTTCGCAGGTCTTTGTTTTATCTAATAATCCTCACCTAATGAAGGGAAGTGATTTCAAACACATGGATAGTAGTGAGCAGTTAGTGATTACAAAAAAAATCAATACTAACATCCTTCTTTTCAAATAGCTTACTACCACCTTACAATCCTTTGTGATCACAACTCCATTCAATAGTGGAATCGTACAATTTGGGCCCAATTGAACAATGTAAGGAAATATACACACTAAGCTTAAGAACCTCTATAGTTGTAGACACACTCCTATCCCCTTAATCCACACAAGTTGGAGTAGAATCAGTAACGATGACACGCAAATGTAACATAACACAGTTTTTAATTGATTTAATAATGTCAATCAAGGTAATACCCTTCCTATGTTTGACCCTTACCTTTCCTCCTACGAGTGTAATTTAAATGAAATGAAATATTCTAGTTTATAGTTCTAGTAATGCCAATCTTCCAGTGCATCAAATGTTTTTCATTTACAATTGAGAATCAATGATACACTTTTTTTGATGATGAAGTTAGAGATACAATTCATAGTATAAAAGGCCCATAGTTGTTCCGCCCACTTCCAACCTAGAAATGGTTGCATTGGTAATGAAATCCCAAAAGAATTATTATTATTGAAGATAAACAAAGATACAAAATAATCCATATGAATGCTTTAAAAGACAAAAGGAGAAGAGTGTTGAATATTTGAGGACCCTAAGATTTGAGGACAACCTTGAATTCCAAATGATTCCAATAACAGAAGACTACATATAAATCGATAACGATGTTTGAAAATGAAATATATCAAAATCAGATATATCAATAAGATAATTTTTTGAATGAAATAAATTGTTGAATGTGATATATCAATAATATAAATAGTTCAATGAGAAAAATAGTTCACCCCCAGATGGGGTGCCACATCGCGCAATGGAGCCACGTGAGAGCATGCCGGGACGCAATATTAATGCATCTACTGGCCACCATCCCCTCAGCCTTTAACATTCCATGGAGCAGCACAACCACACTCATGCGATGAGCCCCTTCACGTAAGGGAGTTGTACTGGCCATCAGTGCACTCAGCAGTAGGTTTTAATGGCTATGGAGGTCATGCTAGCTCTCTTCCTTTTCACCCAATTCTACAAAGTAGAGCGACATTCACCCTTCATAGCATCCATTCCACTAGAACAAGAACATTTCACCAGTATTTCGTCCACTCCACTGGAACAGCAGCACTACCCTGTGGCCGTTAGAGATCTAGAGCAGAGCGGCCCATTTGAAAGGACTCCTGGTCATGGACGGGATCCCCACCATGCCCAGAGTGAGAGGGAAGCCGCATAGGGGAGCTTCCTGGTACACGACCGAATCCCGACGCCAGAGACAAAAGAATTTCGAGAAGGTGATAGCAATGGAAGCCATCCAAAGGCGCATGAAACCATGAACGCCTCCAATGGTGTATGTGGAAGAAGTTACCACGAAGGAGGACTTGCAAAGATTCCTTGAGCACACTCTGTTCACAGTGCCGGATAATTGGAATCCACCTTCTGAGTTTGGTTTAGACAACAAGCCTCCGCCTGCAAGCATTCTGCTTGGCCCCAGAGCCACCAGCTTAGAGGAGCACTACACCACCTGCTATATAGAAGAGGAGATTCCACCCGACTCACCAATGGAGGCAGTGCTACAAGCCCACAACCAACAGGTGCATACACATCACGACACAACATAGACCATTCCCCCAATGTACATTGATAGCCACAGGCAGGAGCAGCCACTCTTCATAGACTCGGGATACCTCACTCTCATTTTTGAGCTGAGGAGTCTGTTGGATGACCAGGTCTTTCGCCTCGCTCGAATTGACCAAATATTCGACCTGCTCTTCACGGCTCACTCTAGAACTCTTCCAAAGAGGCAATTCCCAACATGTGTGCATGCATACGCGCTTCTAGCAGGGTGGCGACAGCACGAGGATGAGGACAAGCACGTAGGCTAAAAGGTTCAATGATGTTCATGGTTAGAAATTGCTTTTTCTATTCTGAATTAGGCTTCAGTCCAGTTAGTTCTTAATTTTCTTATTACCAGTGCATGGCATACAGTTTAAACTCCATGAGTGATAGTCCTGGTTTCCTTCGAGCAAGACGACACGTTGTTAATTTTGTTAGCAGTCAAACACATGGCAAGGGATTCTTAGCTGTCTCGGTTTCCTGTCTAGGCAGGACAGCTGGCATCGCAAACAGTAATTGTATTTTGCTTATGCTAATATAACAGGTCCCATCCTTTTTACTTAAAAAAAAAATGAGAAAATAGTTCAAAATGTTGGAAAATGAGATATATCAAAATGATTATAAGTAATGTGTTCCCCAAGACATGTGAAATGTATTTATCAACAATAATAATAATAAGCATTGAGATACAAAATCTAGATAATAATAAAAGCATTGACATATAATTTAAAACTGTAAATAAGTTAATAAGTCATTAAAATTGTAAATAAGATAATATTAATAATGAGATAAATCTATCAATGAAATAAACCAACTTAATATAGTGGTAGTTGGCAATCCTTAATTTCAATTGTAGATTTCAACAAGATTTCTTAATACAATGTTTTATAATATTTAGCCCTCAGCAGTTGGGAAAAATCGAGAGAACAATAAAGCTTCTCTCTGACATTATGCTTGAACTTGATTGGGCCCATATCTTCCTTGGTCGTGGAAAGAAAATAGAGGCTATTGTAAGGCTCTTGATAATGTCGTTCATCTCAATATTCATCCTACAATATTCATATTTCTAAAGAATACATCGGGAAATAGGTTTGTTCATTATGCAAATCGATTTGATTGTTTTATATGTTGAGAGTTACATGTTGTAACATACCGCTCTAGCGCACTGAGCAAACTTATTCTTTGAGGACACTTGCTCGCAAGTGATCCAGATTATTATGATATTAAAACATTTGTCTTTGATTATGATGCGTCATGGGTAGATGACATGTTGTTTTACTAAATTGACATAGACAGGTGCTATTGACTTGGTTTTTCTGAGTGTGCAGGGTTTTGGACCTTGAGGATGCAGAGGCATTGATGGAACCCCTTGGACTCCGAATTGAGTTAGGGAGTGTTCTATTTGGGTTTGATTGATTTACTGTGATATTAGTACATTTGAGATGATGATATGATTTGGACATGTTCTGACATGATTTGCTGATGATGCAGGTTGACGATAGCTTTCCGACCAGACTCACATATGGAGTAAAGGGGTCACACATGACTACCAGAGAGGTTGAGGGAGAGGTGTGGATAGAAGCCCTTCAACAACCTACTAGCACTCCCACCGTGGCTCGAACTGTAGGTTAATGATTACCTAGTTCGAGAGGACCCACGATGTCATGAGGGGAGACTATGACAGTCGCTCATGATGATTCTAAGGGGCGTGCAATAAGGTGGGGGCCTTATTCCTTAGAAGTCCTTAGTCTCCCACAAGTTCACCTGGCGAAGTGTTGACTCCAAGGGTTATTGATGTCTACCAATTAGTCAAGAGGTGAGTGGCACCCTTGGAGCACGTGGTGCATCCTGAAGGGCATGTCGCGCAAAAGAAACAAAAGAGGTGAGTGGCACCCCTGGAGCACGTAGTGCGTCCTGAAGGGCATGTCGCATTGATGATGATAAAGGAATGAACCTAGATGGCCCTAAGACAATTAACACATTTAAAATTTAAAAAAAAACAACTCCCCTAATTAAATGTCGCCCAGTCTAGAATCTAAGTTCTAAGTCTAAAACGTCACTAAGGATAAAATTTTGTCTACCCTTAAGAAAATACCTCAAATAATAATACTAATAATAATAAAGTTTAAAATAAAAACCACTTAAGTAATAATTGTAGTCTACATAAATTTTTGGGTAAAATGAAGACAGTAAGAACTTAAATAAAATCTGTGTATAAAATGTAAAGAAGAACTCAATTGTTTCAACTTTTGATAGTTTAAAAAGATACTAAATTAATAATAAAAGTAAAAGAGGGAAATATAAAAAAATTAGGAAACTAGGGAATGAGGCAACATAAAAAGGGAAAGAGGGAAACCCATGGTAAAAAGAGGGAAACCAACTTAGGAAAGAATGGACATTTAAGAAACTTCTAATTTTGAACTGATTTAGCAATTTCTTTTTAGGGAAATATTTTAAAACCTGTAAGGGAATCTAGGGACACCTAGGAGTAAATTTAGGAGTAGCTCTAGGTGGGTGAGGGAAATGAGACAATAAATAAATTAAAGAAAAAATTTATTGGAGGAAAGTAGGGGGATGAATGACACTTGTACGAAGGAGAATTTTTAGAAGATTTTTATTTATAACTTAAACTAATTGAGATTTGGGGAGGGTTAGAAAGTTTGAAAACTCTATAAAAGAGAGGAAGGAGAAGGAAGAAGGGGATCGACTATTAGCGTAACATTACGTTGTCGGATTAGTGACTTGACTAATTTGCTTCTGGGAGTTGGGATTTCCCAGCTCGGAGAGGAGTGGTAGCTCGGCCTTGCGAGGTGAGCTGGGAGCTAGACGTATCATTTGGATAGTGTGTGTCCCCTTTGTAGCTTGGGGGGCTACGAGGGAAGCAAAGTACCCCTAGCGTTGGCTGGGAGGTATCGACGTAGTCTCAACGGTCGGCGAGCGGGAGTGGCACGGAGCGCGCAGACTGTTAGCACTTGGTAAATTTCCTAGAGGTTGACAACTGAAGAAATCTACGAAATGTAACTTTATCCAACCACTTTTGAAGCTGGGATCTAGCCCTTCCAACTTTAGAGAGGGATCTCTCTATTATATTTATCTATGTTTCAAATTTTAAATATTAGGCTAGGTAAAGAAATAGATTGGTTTTGTAGTCAAAGTATTTTTTCGAATTGGTTGAGACAGTCTACACATCCATTGGGCTATGGGGTCTGTGTTTTAATAAAATATGAAATACAAACCAGAAACGTGAAGGACGACTTCCACGGGGTGAGATAATATACTCACTGGATCCTTTAGTAGCTTAAATGATGGACAGAAGAAAAGATGAGAAAGATAATTTCAACTAAGAAGCAGTTAAGAATTTCTTAATTGAAAACACCAGAAGATAAACACTAAAATCTTTCGAGTCAGAAATAGGGTATACAAGATAAATCCTGCAACATTCGTTACTCTTAAAGATTATTTTTAGAAAAAAATATGATCACAAAGTAAGAATAACATTCAAGTTAGAGAGTAAACATCACCAGTGAATACACGCAAGAATCCTGTAAAAGTGCCTCCTTTTTATTAATGGAAGATCTCTTTAAAAAATTACAGTTTGATAGCGTCAAGGTGTGAATATCAACAACCCTAAATACTTCAAAAGGTGAAGTATTTATAACTCAAATTAAAAAACGTTCCTGTCATAAATCACCAGGACGTGTTGAATCTATTTTTAACCTAAAAAATTTAACAAATTTCCTAAATCTAGGAACTGCTTGATGACTTGGTGTAACTGCACGCTAATTTCTGGGTAGACCGTTGATGAAGCCTTTGCACGACCTCATCTAACTGGACAGCTGACAAGACCTGGACAACTCATCTACTAATCGATCAGATCGCAGAGTTCCTCCCATCTGAGATGACTGGGCACATTGACTTTGAGCAATCTTCGATACACTTCGTCCATTTCTGTATACTTGACGAATGTAGGCTTGCTGAGGAATATGTATCGAATTTCATGTTAGATGTTGATGTCTCACTGGAGGGAATATAAGAATGCCTTGCCGGTTATGCTCCCTTGAATCCCTGCAAACTTTGAACTGTCCTTAGACACCTCAGACAATCTCTTCTTGGAGTGTCATCCGTTTATCATTAATAACCTTCAGACCAGGTAGACCTTTCTTCTAGAGAGCTTCAATATTGCTAAAGAATCTCTATAGCCCTAGGTCCATGGTCTGAACCTTTTCTTCCAGCTGAAGCATTAGTCCTCTCTTGGTCAAAACTCATTTGACCTCAAGGATGGTCTTTTTTTTGTCTTCAATCTTCAACTCTTCTAGCTCTTTTCTGGTCTTAGAATTAAGGAACTTGATGATATCATTCGCCTGTGTTGGCATCTCCCCCAATTCTACTATGATCTTCTCAATGGACTGTTTTCTCCTCTGGACCAACTCATTCTTCTCAAACATGATTTGGATCATGGGCCATATATCATTTATGGACTTAGTGATGTTTGTCCATACATTCTCTTTAACCTCAGCCAAAGTCTTCCCTACCACTGTTTGCTTTCGGAGCTGCTGTAGCTCCTACTTGAGCTGCTCTGTTACCTACTTTTCCTTGGAGAGGATGGTCTAGAATGAAGTTTTGAGTTCCTGAAGGTTCTCAACTTCCTTTTTAATCTTGCTTATCTATGTCTCCTGCAGGTTCATCTTTTCCATGGATTTAGCCAGGTCGGTTTTCTTCTCTTGGGATGTCAATGGAGTTGCGAATGGGACTGTTGTCATTGATGTTGTGCTTTCTCCTGAAATTGGAATGGCACTCAATGGAATGACTTCCATTGGATTTAGTTGCTCCTTCTCTTTTAATAATCTCTCCATCTCATCTTTCATTTCTTTGAGCTGTGCATTCTGCTCCATGAGCAGCTTGAGCATTTCATCCTTCTCGCCTTCTTTCTCTGCTATCTCCTTCACCTACGAGTCCTATGTGGGCAGGAGTTTCAGTTGTTTCCTCAAGGAGGCAATGTCAAAATTCTTCTTATTTATCATATCCTCTGTTGCTTTGATGTTAGAAGGGTCATAGCTGATCTTGAGGACCAACTCCTCCAAAGTTTTGATTCTATTGTCCTTCGCAAAGGATGATATCTTCTCCAACTTGAGTTGAATTTGAGCATTGTTTAGTGACACCTACAATTTGACTGCAGAAGCAGAAGCATGCACCAACATATGAAACACCATTTCCCCTTTCTGCTTGTGCAGATCCATCTGATCTGTTGGGTGCATGTCCTTGGTCTGGAATTCGAAGGTGGCCCTCTTGTAGTCCATGATCACCTTGGGGTCTGGTACCAGCGCCTGCAGGAAGGCCATGTGCATCCTGCCCTTTTCTGTGTCAAATGCAGACAACAACCTATGCTGTGCAGTCGACAACTTCTTCCGAAACCGAGCATAAGTACTGCTGGTAAGGGTCTGGCTCTTTTTCTTGATCAACTCGTACTTCTTGAAAATACTCAACATGAGCCCAATCTTGCCTGGCTGAGTGTCCAGTGGGGAGTCTGTGGATTTCTTTGGTAATGTTGGGGTGATGTCCTTATAGAGGCTCGAACTGAAGGGAGGAATAACCGACTTGGTCACTGTGGTAGGTAGGGCCTCTTTTTCTCCAGTTGGGCCAGGAACTGAGATTGTCTTGGGCCTCTTAGTGTGCAACTAGAACTCCTCGGACGATACCTCCGTGACAGGCGGAGATAAGTCTTGACGAGGCCTCTTTTCTTTAGGGACCTGTGGCATGGGCGTTGGTGGCATAATGGTCAGGGGAACTTGTTTTTCCACTTCGACCAAGGTGTTAGGCTCCCACCCCGTCTAATTGGCGAATTTCTCAATTTCGAGCTTGGACACATGAACATACGGGATGTTCTTGTTTTTCACTCTCATATCTGAGATGATATCATAAGGATCATAGTGCCATGGGAAGCTCATGAAAAACTTCATTTCTTTCAAAATCCTGTTTGCTTCTTCCCCAGCGCCCCGATTGTTGCAGATGAAGGAGCCAATCTGCCCCTTGATTCGTAGCTGCTGCTTTTTCTTCAATGATACAAAATGGATATAATTTGAATTCATAATCTGCCTTATATATTCTAAAGCAAATATTCTAACAGGCAAATATTTGGGCAGCTTATACGGTGCCAACTCACAACCGTATACTCTGATCTCGGTATGATTTTGGTACAGGTACCAATCCCCAGTCTTTGTGTTGTCCGAGAGATGCAGGATTCTCTGAACTTCGTCATTTATTCGAGGCTCAGGCCTACCGCTCAACATACTTACCACGGGGTGATAGAACTGATCGATGAATTCCTTGAAACTATACTCTGTAAAGTTGTGCTTGAGTAAGGAAGTCCATGCTGTGACTGCCTGAGGTTTACCATCTTCATCCATCTTCTGCATGGAAAAACTAAATTTATCTGCTTGAAAGAAAACAAACATGTATGCCAGTATGGATGAGTATCTGAACATGCCTTCCGTGCCAAAATTCACGAACTGTTCATGAATATTGTCTGCCAAGAATGTACTGAAATCATACTGGATGGTGGGTTTTTCGTCAGTGGAGAAAATGGATAGAAAACCCAGAATGGGCTCGTCTACCCACTGGTCAAAATAGTATCCCAACAGAGCACAAAGGGAAGAAATGAGCTGGTTTCCCCTAGTGGAGAACATGGACGATGGGTAAGGGGGATTTTTGGAAGGGAATTGAGCGGATGTGGGAAGGAACAACTCGAATATTTGAGCTTTTTAGGGAAAAGTTATTTTCTGATACAACTCTGTAAGGATTTCTAGGTTGAAGGGGGACGCAGAGTCTACTCGAGGAATTTGCATCATCTGTTCTATGGCTTCAGGCATGATGAGGAACATGATGTCTCCAGATGAGGAGACAACGACTCTTTGTTCAAGAATATAATGAGCTTGACATTTGAGAGAAAACTCAAGAAAATGGTGGATCTAAGGGAAAAGGTAGAGGGGTAAATTGGACTCCCAAAGTCCAATTTCATCACTCTAGTCCAGCAACACCTCCCTGAGCCATGACTAGAGGTCTGAGAAATCAAAATCACATTTGGTATCTGTGATTAACCGGTCTTTGTCGACCAGTGGGATTTTGTCCAGGTCGACAGGAGGCGGGAGAAACGAATTCTCCTCTCCTTCCGCTGGTTTAGACTTTGGTGCCATTTTTGTAACAGTACCTGCAATAAACATAATGTTAGTGGGGGCGACTGACTGTGGATGAGGGTGACGGAATGTAACATAGGAATAAGTGATGAATTTCTCTAGTGCGATGGGTGAATAGTGAAAGTAATGGAAATAACGGTGATTTTATTTAAACTGGGGTCGGTTGGACGCAGGAGACAGGTCAGTTGGATAACGGATAGGTTATCCAGTAATAAATGGACAACGGGTCATTTGGGGTTGAGATGGCGGGTGACGGTGGCTGAAAAATATAGACGAGTGATGTGGTAGCTAGGGATTGGAGGTAAAAGTCGTAATAAGGGGATTTTTGTTGGAAATATGGCTATAACAGAAGACTGACGCAGATGGTTAAGGTTGTCATTGATGGCAATCGGTTATGGAGCAGTCAAGGATTTCAACATGCACAGGAATGCTAGAACACGAATGCTAGAACACGACTGCTGGAACACGAGTGCTGGAACACGAATGCTGGAACACGAATGCTGGAACACGACTGCTGGAACACGAATGCTGGAACACGAATGCTGGAACACAGGTGATGGAACACAAATGCTGGAACACGAATGCTAGAACACGACTGCTGGAACAAGAGTGCTAGAACACGACTGCTGGAACACGAATGCTGGAACACGAATGCTGGAACACTAATGCTGGAACACAGGTGCTGGAACATGAATGCTGGAACACGAATGCTGGAACACGACTGCTGGAACACAAATGCTGGAACACGAATGCTGGAACACGAATGCTGGAACATAGGTGCTGAAACATGAATGTTGGAGCACAGATGCTGGAACACGAATGAAACAGATGCTGGAACACAGCGTTGCATGATGAGGCATGCGTAGAGGAGGCAAGTAAAGAACCAGTTCAGAAAATCAGGGAGAACGCTGGCAT
>JZKD02S0348323.1:535544-549933 GCA_000966675.3 Picea glauca
ATTGGCAGCTCGGCCTCATGGCCCCTACAGGTTCTGGTGCAGTTGTTACAGTTTTAGCTTTATGTTAGATAGGTTTCAGACTGACTTAGTAGTAGCTATAATAATCAGCTTCAAGTTGCCGACGTCCTGGTTTCCTTCGGGCAGGACGTCGCAATCGTCATTTTGTTAATTTTGTTAACCATGCTACAGAGATATCTTTGGACATGGATGCCCAGCTGTCTCGATTTCCTGCTTAGGCGGGACAGCTGGCATCACACACAGCTTTGTACTCAGAATATGTCAATATAATAGGTACCACCTTTTTAATTTAAAAAAAATATATATATAGTTTAATATATAGAAATTAACGAACAGAATAAAAGGTTGCTCTCAAAAAATTATTTTTTAAGGTCTCGTACTAATCTAACATAGTAAAAAAAATCTCCTGAGAATTAAAAACAATAATGGGGCAGATCCATATTTATAAAATCTTCTGAGAATTAAAAAACATTAAATTCTAACACTAAAAATCCACACTAAAAATTCACATATCCTTTTGGTGGATCGTAAGAGCAATAATATATAGTTTACAAATGTCCTTAATATATAGTTTAATATATATAAATTTTGACTTAATATTGGTGAATAGTTTAATATATAGCTTAAACTAAATATAGTTTAACCTAAAAGCAATAATATATTGGTGGACTTCGTAAAAGCAATAATATCTTAAATATATAGCTTAAATAAGAGCAATAAAATGATATTAAATATATCGTAAAAGTCCAGGTTAAACTATATTTAATATCGTAAAAGCAATATATATTGGTGGATAGTTTAATACAATGTTTTATAATATGTAGCCTTCAATAGTTGGGAAAAATCCAGAGAACTAACACAGAGAATAGAACAGTAAAGCTTATCTCCGACATTATGCTTAAACTTGACTGGGCCCATATCTTCCCTGGTCACAGACAGATAATAAAGGCTATCGTAAGGGTCTTGATAATGTCGGTCATGTCAATATTCATCCTGCTAAAGAATACAACGGGAAATAGGTTCACTCATTATGAAAATCAATTTGACTGGTTTATACGTTCAGAGTTACATGTTGCATGTATACAATGTTTTATAATATGTTCTAGGTTAAACTAAATCTTCCAATGTAGTTTGACTCAATACACAATACAGTATATCATTCCCCATTACACAATACACCCATTCTACCATTCTACCAACATTCGCCAGCATTCTACATTAACGCTTAGAATTAAAGGTAATACGTTTTCCATTTAAAATATTGTAATTTGTTTGAAACAGTGGGAATAAAATAGTGACAGTATGTTAGCATACAACGATAGGGAAAATCATATGTCCAGTTTGAAATTGAATTTGCAACACAAGTTATATGAAAATGCGATATAGTAGGAGGAATTCCCTATTAAATTTGAATGCATTGAAAAAAAAAATTATTGTGAAGAAAACACATATTAAGATATAAATAATTAATCGACTCATACCTAAATGTTTAAATGGAATGGAATCTTTGAGGTCTTTGCAAGCAAGCTTCTCCTCTCATGATATGCAATAGAATTCGCAGCAAGCAACAACTCCATCCTCCCTCTGTGCAATAGAAGTCGCAACAAGCAACAATTTTGTCCTCCCTGTGTAATAGCATGCTGATCAAAATGAAATTGTATGTTATTTAGTCCTATTAATGGCCTTACGAATGGTATGCCATATTATTTGTTCCCACTTCTATTCTTGTCATGTTATGGAATTCCCGTGCATAATTCATTTCTACCCACTCCATTGAACAATTACCACACATGTATAGACCCTAATTTTTTAAATATAAAAACTTAAAAGTATTTACGCTACTTATTTCCACCCCTCTCATGCATGATGCAAGGTTCTGAAATGTAATGACAAGCCAGGTGTAGAAAACGTAATAGTAAAAAGGTGTCAATCATTTCTGAAATGTAACGACAAGCCAAGTGTAAGAAATTATTTCACAGCTAAAGTAAATGTAAAAGCTTAAAAGTATTTACACTATTTATTTCCACTCCTCTGATGCATGATGCGAGGTTCTGAAATGTAACGACAAGCCAGGTGTAGAAAAC
Source organism: Picea glauca (assembly GCA_000966675.3). Lineage (NCBI taxonomy): Eukaryota > Viridiplantae > Streptophyta > Pinopsida > Pinales > Pinaceae > Picea > Picea glauca. The sequence goes on from JZKD02S0348323.1 coordinate 537,647, forward strand.
GTAATAGTAAAAAGGTAGAATTTGTTTTCACAAACAATAAGTGCCAACTTATTTGCAAATGTAAAAAGTTAAAAGTTAAGTAATTATAGTTGTATTTGTATAATGAGTTAGAAATGTCTTAATCCTAAAATGTAAATGTGAAAAAGTAAACACGTTAATGGATGCATTATCTAATGCATTGATTTTAGAGGACGACTAAGAATATGCCAACATCTTTGATTGTTGACCATAAAATTGAAATATGTAATTAAAAACTTGATTAAACCGTCAATTCCTATAGGAAAACACATATCGACATAATTATATATATTAATATATTATCTTTATCTATAAAAATAAAAATTTAAATTTTTTAAATTAATTTAAAGTTTGAGTGGCTTGGTGAATTCCCTCTATACCGGACTACTATGCTCTAATTAGTGTTTTGATTTATAACGTTTAAGTGGTCCTGAATTCCCTCTATACCCAACTACTATGCTCTAACTATTGCTTAAGATTTGAGTAAAATTTAGCTTTTTCCTAATGTTTTATAATAATTTATTTTATGTTTTATAATAATTAAATAAATAAAAGCTAATTACTATTTATTTCTTTCTTAATAATTTGATTTTGTATTTCTTTCTTAATAATTTGATTTTGTATTGTTTCTCTTTCTTAATGTTTTGATTTTGTCTCGTTTAAAATTAGTAATTTTTACCTTTTTCCTAATGTTTTATGTTAATTAATTATATTTTTATTTTTATGAGATATTGAAATGTATTTCTTTGCCATTTTATACGTGAAAACTTGTCATTTTAATTTTATTAGTGAAAGGATTTCAAATCTTGTAAATGAATAACTATATTCTTATTAAAATTATAACCTTACATTTAATCCATTGCGAGTGTTCCCAATTTAATTTTTCTTACATGGACGTCTCCACTTTCATTTTAAATGTCAATGTTCCCAAATTTCCTTACATGGACACCTACCCTTTCATTTTAAATTAATACCCTTGCATTTTAAATTAATTTATTAGTAAGTGTTGTTATCAATGCATCTAACACATCTAACATTGTGCCTATTTGTATTTGTGAGTATTGTTGATGAGCACTTCTAACACATCTAGGATCTAGCCTTTGATTATGGTAACAAAAAAGGACACTAACATAGTATAATAGATATATATTTCATATCACTTGCTCAATATCCTAGCATTCACCATGTGCACCCGCATGGGCATAATTGATAATAGCAGCTGGCATTTTTTTATATTATAAGGTATTATTAATATCGATTAACTTGATCGCATGTAAGATAAATATACATATTACAAATACTTGTAGGGAGACTTCCATGTATAAGTTTTAATCTTTGGTTATTAGTTTTTTCTTTTAATCTTTCGTTATTAGTTTCTTCAATGCAATTTTAATTGTGCGCTTACATTATATTGTATATAAGCAATAATGCTATATAACATTTAGCTCAATATAAAAAAAAATGAATATTAATTAATGCAATGCACGTGATGTTCAAGATCAAGAGCTAGAGTCGGAAGATCCCCCAAAAGCATGCGCAGAGTATATAGCCGGGTAAAGTTGCAATTCACACCAGGTGATCATACCCCAACTATCCCATAACTTTGAAATTTCCATTAATGTAAAATGCACTTGGCAAAGAAATTTATGGTGCTATACTCTAACCATATCTTCTAAAAAAATGTCATTTTTCATCTCTTCTACTTGAAATATAGCTCCTATGTTTGAAATCTACACCCATCAATGTGCAAAGAGCTCTATCTCTAAACAAAAACAATAAGAAATTGATTTCCTCAGTTTATTGGCGGTTTTTATATCTAGAACCCATAGCCTCCAATACAAACATTTTTCTATGACAATAAGAAAAATTCCAAAATCCATGTACACCATCTATGTGCAAAGGGCTCCATCTCTAAACACAAACACTAAGAAATTGATTTCCTCAATTTATTGGTAATTTTTATATCTAGTACCCATAGCCTCCAATACACTCATTTTATGACAATAAGAAAAAGTCCAAAGTCCATAAACCATAACTAAAACCATGGTATTCCCTCTAATGAAGCGATAATAATATTTTTTAAAAAGAAAGAAATCAAATATGTATTATGTTATACCTAAGTTATATGTGGGGTTTGGAGATGTAGAAGATTCCCTCTCCTAGATGTCAACTACAACTATATCTGATGTTAGGAAGGTCTTTGTAACAAATTTTTCATGCTCCGACCATCACCTAACCACCTTCTTTCAAGTACATAATTTAACAACATTTTGCAAAAACAATATCCAATGTTTTTAGGCATACATATAGTTAATAACACACCAAAATATGACATGTAGCTATACCAAGTAAAATAAACTTACCAAATGGCAAAGAAAGAAAAATGATGAGCATCAACAGGCATAAGAAACAAACACTTACGCTTAAGTGCATGCTAAGGTTAAAAATCATTTTTTATTTATGTTTTAGTGAATTATTTGCCTCTAAGCTTCAAAATAGTGCACTTTCAGAGCATTTGTTTAATATCAAAGACACAAATTATCAAAAGAGTAGGAAATACAAAATGAACTTCATAACACTTTACAAGCTAACTACAACCTAGACATTCCTAACAAAGATATTTATGCACAGTAAGCTGTTATTCAATCATATCCAACAAAAGAAAATTTGACTATTGAGATATAACATGGCAATGAAGTCCTTTTCTACAAATTTGAATGTGATGCCCAAGTACCCAAAGAATGGTGAAACCTAGGAACAAGCATGACAAAGAGAGACCAATTTAATATCATTGTTGGAAGATCGACTTGAGCACATCTTGAAGAATATCTATGTTGTGGAAAAATGTTTCATCTTATTTGTCACAGCATGAAACACATGCTTGGAAATATCTTAGGAATTCATGACTACATAATTGACAACAACCAAAGCAACAATGACCAACAATTGAAGTAGAAATTACATTGTCTAAAAAATGGCATAACGGTAGAGCAAGTGGTGGGCTAGGTGGCCAAGAACCTTCGAAGGATAATAGATGTAGAGCTCTACTAAAAGGTGGGAGTGTTGACCATGTGATAAAAGTTAGATGGAAAGGAAAAAATAGATTTAATATTGACCTTTTTCTACAACAAAAAATAGAAAATTATTAAGCTCAAATGGGGATTATTAAGCTCATTCCCCATGCTTCCAATAACTGTGGGATGTGGATTCTTACACCCACCCTCTTACATGAATTTAATGATTAGATTTGGGAACACTCAATGAGAAAATAGAGTTTACTACATAATGATAATAAAATTCAAGAATGTGGGTGGAATTAATAGACATGGGTATTTCCCCCTGGGACCCCTCTTAAACATTCTTCTAGACCCTCCCCTCTCTTATGGATTAATTCATCCCCCATATCTATCCATGTCCCCTTAGTAGCTGACATCACATTTTATTAATTAAAATTCAGAAACAAATCTCACATATACATCACTTTGGTCATAACCATGTAGTTTCGCCATGCTCTCATGTATCTTCTTCATGACCATAGTGTTGAGGAAAATATATGAATTTATCTTACTCAAGTATTTTTTAATCCTTCTTATTTAAGGCAAGATAGTCATGAATATCACCCTATGTTTTATAGCCTCAAAAATTATTTCCCAATCCACAAGTATTAATTACAAGGGCTTACGCTGATTTTTTAAATGAAAATATTGTTGCAAAATATGAAATTTTTATATAATTTTATGAACATAAACAGATTACAGAAATTAAAGTGGAGATCAAAAGAAAAAGTAACCAGGTCACAGATTAATATAAATGAGACAGAATATCAATCGCTTTATTTCATTCCAAGAAATCAAAAGTATCTTTCTCTTTACAGAAATCCCTATGAGGGCATGGACCAAGGTCAAACTTAGATATCCCCAATGAAAACCATACAAAAGGACTCTGACAAGAAGTAAAAAAATTGAACTTTAAATCTAGATCAGCTTGCCACAGACTTTTTCCCACTTGACTCTACACAATATCCTTTATCAGTTATGAAACTCAATCCATAAACAGATAAGTATACACAAACTATCAAAGATAGATCAACACCTCTGAAGCAAGAATTTGAATGATATGATTCATATTTTAACCTTGTTGTTTACAATATGACCCTACTGTCATAAAAGAGAATTAAGCCTTTAATGAACTAAAGAATGAATGAAAACTTAACTATCTCAATAAAACTGAAGAGAAAACCTTAGTATATTTTCTCCTTCTATTCTCCTTTTGTTCTTCCTTCTCATTTGGCTTTTATGCATTCCAAATCAATTGAAGTAGTTCAACTACCTCATTTAGTTAAGTTAATAAATCTTAACTAATTTTAGTTAGGGGGAGTAATAATAATAATAATAATAATAATCAAGGGTCTTTATTAAATAATAACTAAGTAGGTGGGACCCCTTGTGACTCTCTTTTATTTATTAACAAAAATAAACACAATTAGACAACCAATTAAGCACATGCCTCCTTGTCACTCCCATAAATTATTTCCAAAATTTGAAATTTAAATATCAGAATTATTTCAAATTATATCCAAAACATGTAAATATCCACAATATCCAAACAAATAGTCTGTTGTCCAAAACTTTCTGCAATTCATTGTCCTCAACAAATCAACCATAAAAACATAAATCAAAATCCATATTTTCCACTTTGAGAGGAAATCCTTCTTTTGTCACTGTTGTCCCCTTTGGACTTCCCAGAATTAGCCTTAATTTGGGTGGAACGTTGAGGCTTAATCTCACTAATAACATGGGAGAAATCGTTTCTCAGGTGCATCCAGGAGGAAATTGATTTAGATGAGTCACTAGAAGGAGATGAGGGAGAAGCAACATATTTACCTTTGTCTTGTACATGGGGAGATTCGGTTTTAAGTCGTTTTCTAGCATGAGATGACTAATCAGGTGAGTGTGCAGGGGAAATCTGAGAATTTGAGTTTATAGGTGGAGGAGGAGTAGGAAATGACAAGTTGTGCCAACCACGATGGTGGGACACTATCGGATGAACAATCTTCTATCATCCATCATTTTCGAGGAATTATGGTTGCATAGATACATGGGAAGGCACAGGGACACCAGAAACATTTTGGGGATGGAAAGGAGGCCTCTCTGGTCTAGGCTGAATTATCCCTTTCCCAATCAAATTGAAGAACCCATCTTGAAAAAGTTGGTTCAACTCCTAAGGATTGACATCAAAATGAATTGAGAATCTAGGTCTTCTAGGCCCTCTGTTCCAGTAACCTCTTCCCCTATTATTTCTTCCATCACTACCTTTGTTGAAGAAGCTCATCATGTATGTAGCAATTTATTAGAAACTAGCCCTTAACAGACCATACATGCCATTCTCTTTATATGAAACAAAGTTTGGCTTAGAAATTAAAATAAGACCCATGCAATTCAATCCATAATAATAATTTAATAATTGTTAAATGAGCAAGGGGTGAAATACGGTTCATGGGATATCTTGAGGGATTGTTATGAGAGAAAAAGTGATATCATGACATGGAGTAAGAACATGAATACTCCTAAAAAATTCACTAAATAATCAAAACTGCATTCAATACCAAAACATATCAGCGGACACCTATTTCTGTGTCATATCTTTATCACTCTCATACAGAGTTTTAATTTTATTTTATAGAACAAGGCATGAAAAAAGATGAAATTGGGATCGTGAGGGGGTTATAATGAGTGAAAAAGTGAGAATATGGGAGAGAATAATATGGATATTGTTCATAAAACTAAATTAAATCAAACAACAACCATAACTCTGTTCCAATTATAATCCAAAAATCATCCACTTTAAAACCAAAATAATTTAATTGTTCCATATTTACGGACATAATGCTTACTGTCTTCAATAAAAAAAACAATTCAATTTCCGAGAATCCTTCAATTATATCAATTTGTGCATCCTATGCAATAACTAAGCAAATATCATTTCCAATTCCACAATAACATCATAACCATTCGAGCCACAGTCCTTCATGCTCCAATGCTACCCTTTTCCTTTTCTTTTAAAACAAAATATGCACAGTGATTCCAATTATACATATCCAATGTTCAATTCTTGAAATCAAATAATAATAGACCTAGTGTTAACTACCAACAATCGACTTCCAATACTGACTGACACAGTCCACTTTCATCCAAACAATAATCGGGCCTGATTTAATCACACATAGGTCAACAACAATATAAACGACACCAATCTTGATTCGACAATAGCATTTAACCAAAAACATGTAGCTCTGAGCCTAAGATCCGTGTACATTAAACATGTATAGACTTCCCTTTTAAAAGAAATGCCTAATAAAAGATAAATCCATATAATGTGCGAGGAGAAAAAAACCATGTCACATAGAGATGCCTTTTAAACTTAAATGGAATCATGATCGTGCTAGGTTTCAACATAGCAATGGATGGAAAAACCATAATCGATGAAATGGAAAGTTCTCGGGGCTGTAGATAACCCATATCCTTTCTTTTCAAACCATTTTATCACAAAGATGAAATACATAGACTCAATCAAGAGATGGTCTTTGAAGTCAGAGAGCCCGTGCTCTTCTGAAAATCACCACAGTCATTTAACTCAACATCTTGACAAAACCAAAAGGTGTCTGAGGAGAAATAGAAACAAATTCGGTTCAGTAGGATCAAGTCATGTTCTGTAAAAATAGAACCAATTCGTGCTCGATAGACTAGAGCCAAGTCGTTTTCTTTAAAACCTTTATTGCAGAGAAGTGACGAGAGTTTGGCTCATCCAAGGGAGAGCCTTCAAAATACAGAGAGATTGTAACCCCTTTTCCTCTTAACAAAAGTTATCACAGAGAAGAAACCACAGGTAATCAAGACGAGTCTTGGGAGAACAAAGATCTCATGCTCTTTCTTTAAAAACACCACGATTGTTTAACTCATAATCCAAAAAATTGACCGTTAAGGTAATAAATACCTCAGTCGACCACCTCCAATGGATAACGAGAGGGGTGATTTCTTATAACCACCATGGAAGAAATGTCTGAGAACAACATGTGGCTACTCGAAACATATACAAGATTCCATTCAAGGTTCTGGGTAGTACAAAGATTCGACTGTGGACGCTTTAGGCAATAGTGACAGTGAACCAAAAGACAAAACAAACAATATCTCAAGGCTCGGCCAAACAAGAAAGAACAGTGCCATTGTCGATAGTTGCATTGCAACCTGGAGGAATGAATCATAACCATGACCGAGACGAAAAAGGGGTGACAACAACTAATACCCATACTGGTGGTAAAACCCCGTGCAAATAAAAATTCAAAGCTTGTTGCACCATTATCATATTTTCCACTAAGAACCAGAGTGAAAACCCAACCTGATCAACATTTTCTTTTAAACCAACAACCAATGCACATGCTTTACAAAAAAATAAAATCCATTTCTTTCCTTTAAAATGACAAAATTATAGAGTATTCTAAGAGAAAACCATAAACACAACATTGATACACAATCAAAACTAAAGAAAAACACAAACCCCATGCAATCCTGATACAAAAAATCGATTCATAATACAAAGGGACCATCATGGATGGAAAGCAAAGGGTTCATACCTAGAAAAATTGCTTTGAGGGAATAATTGGAACGTCTTTTTCCTTACAAAACCAAAAATCATGGAGCTTCCACAACCACCAAAGCCAAATGCAACTATGCTAGGGTGACGAGATCGAGGGTGGTTTGGAGTGAAGTGCATTAAATGCACATCACTTCCTCACCTGGCCCTATTCAATTTCAACGTACAAGCCAACCCATTACCATAACATCAACCATAAATTCAATACAATGTCCATTTCATGAATTCAATGCCATATCCATTGTATAGTGCGCCACCCGAATCATATCAAAACCTTAACAAATACCATATGTTAAACATTACCACATATTCTTTACATAACATTCTTTAACCAAAGCACATAACATAGCATATAGCTCCATCACCTTTCATTTGTCAACATTATACATACCTTAAGGTTTATATATAATATCTTTTGCAATAACATTAGGACTTATCCATAGTGTTTTTCTCTCTTTTTTTTGCTCAAGCTTCCATATCATTTTATTATCCCTTTGCAAAACATCATGTGTAAGAGCATTAATCAATTCATAACATAACACATGTAAAACAAAGTAATCCTTATATCCATAGCACTGCCCTGTATTGTGAGTGACCACCAACATCGTTTAGCAATAATACATCAACCAACCATGTTGTCATAACAAATGAAACCAAGAATGCATCATCAACTATATAAGATTGTGTAGGCATCATCATAACAGCAACAAACATATAAGCGTAACACATCCATCATAGTGCCTCTAGTCTACAAGGGGGTCCCACCTACTAGTTAATTATTATTCTCATAAATCAATAATAGAGCTTAGAAATCATTTGCGGCCAGTATTCATCATTGCGATTTTAAGCCTCAGCATGTAGTAGGTCCATTGAACCCTTACTAATCCTATGGATTTGTTCTTGAGAACTTTGACTTTTCGGTCTAGGATGCATATTGTTTCTACTCGGAAATCCCCTTCGTGCTCTACCTAGATCACACTCCAATCAATTATGTGGTTAGGTTCATGCACATATTTCTTTAATAATGACACATGGAATACATTATGAACTCTCATGGATGCAGGAAATGTTATCATGTATGCAATTGGCCCTATCTTTTCTAATATTTCAAAAGGTCCACAATATCTTGTTGTCGGCTTTGGGAAACCTCCTAATCTTAATGAACTTGTTTTCTCCTTCACTTTTAAGAACACATGTTATCCCACTTTAAAATATCTAAACACTCTATTATTGTCTAGATAAAAAATTTGTCTAGCCTGGGAAGCCTTTAAATTCTTCTTGATTTTTTCCATCTTCTATTCTATTTCCTTCAACAAATCTGGCCCAACAACTACTTTGTCTGATGGGTTATACCAACTTACTAGAGTGTTACACTTTCTTCCATACAATGCTCCAAACAGACTCATTTTTAATGATAAATGATCCATTATTCTATTAGTCATATCTATTTTCCCATTTGACTCTAGGTGAAATGGTGTACTGAGATTTAGATTTATCCCAAATCTTTTGAACAAACCTTTCCAAAAACTAGAAGTGAATTTTGGATCTCTATCTGAAACTATTTCATTAGTCACTCCATGCAGCCTGGAAAATTATTTCATATATATATATGCAATATTTGGTGTCCTATGTGTTGTCTTCACTAGAATAAAATTTGTTGCCTTAGTTAATTTTTCCACCACCATTATGATGGAATCATGTTGCTTCACTGTTCTAGGAAACATTGTAATAAAATCAATTGTAACAACTTCCCACTTCCATTATGGAATGGTAAATGGTTGCAACAATGACACTGGATGTCTATTCTCTATATTCATTGATCTAGGTGGATATTGGTGGCCACCCACCTATTCCAACTGGCTCCTCTTGATAGTTTTTAGTTCAACACGTTTCTCTGTACTGATGACATTTCTTTGTAATTGTGGGTTCTGCACTTTTGGGGCTATCCTAAAGCCCTACACAACATCCAGGTGGATATTGGTGCCCACCCACCTATTCCAACTGGCTTATTTTGGAAGTTTTCATGTCAATACATCATTATGTACTTCCAGGGTCATTTTTGGGCCCTAAATAGTGTTTTTTTTGCTTGGCACAGTAAAATTCTACACAAAGTTAGATCTTTGATGGCATAATGTGTATTCCTCTAAAATACCTTTCCAACGGGATATCACATGCCTAAAATGGAGGTCGTATGCAAACTTTACGACCCCTGGAAGTTGAGGTACCAACTTACCCATCGGGGCCCACATAACTTTTAGCGTTTCATCTCCTAAGGTTAGGTTTTTGGATGTATAGGGTTTTGGAATTCATGAGTAATGTTAGAAATGCCTATGGAGCCTCATTGTAATCATTTTTCTCATACATATGCATGTAGCAGCCACATCTCTTCTCATAGATAGCTACCACCATTCGAGCAAGTTGTTTTCTATTCTTCAGTTTTACAGTTTCAACCCATTTTATTTATTCAATAGAAATTATTGTTCATTGGATATTTGTTGTTGTTGTTCGTATCTCTGTGTTATTGTAATAAGTATGTTATTCATTTTGTTCCTCTCATAAATCTGTATCAATGGTATTTGAGCGGTCTTCTCTTCATTTATTTTTCTTCGTGCATGTCCCCGACAAGATCTGGGTACAAGAAGTTGGGACTCGAACCAGTCGAGCCTTTGCAAGAATGGTCACACCGAGCCCTAAAAAAACTCATGGGGGATGAGAAGAAATATTATGGAGCAAGATATCATTTTAAACTATTGCTCGAGGAATCCCTTGCACGACAAATGAACAAAATGATGGACAACTTTGCACAGATCCTTCGATGGCTACCCAAAGGAGATGTGTCTTCATCAAGCAGCCATGCAACCCCCTTCAATGTAAAAGTAAATTTTAATATTCCATTATTTGAAGGAATGATATATGTAGATGTTGTAGATAAATGGCTAAATATGCTCGAAGGGTATTTTTCGGTCCATAATTTTTCCAATAGGGAAAATATTACTTTTGCACTCCTCAAGTCCGTCCCCCATGTTAAGGACTAGTGGGATACTTACTCTGAGCAAAGAGCCATAGATGAATCTATAATATTTGTAGTCGCCACCTCATGTAGTTCCTTCAGGGATTCCATTAAATAACAATACTACCTTGTTGGAAGCTATGAGGACCAGTACACAAGATGGACCACACTTCGTCAGGAAAGGGACCAGACAGTACCAGATTTCACCAATATTTTCCATACCCTGCGCACCAAATTGGGTATCAAATACCTTGAATAACATTTGGTGCTTAAATACTATGACTTTCTGCATAGATACATTCAAACAGAAATGGATTTTTTGGGCATCGCATCATTAGGTGCAACTTATAGATATGTTGTCAAGATCAAGAAGAAATTTAAGAAGAAGAGGCGAGAGTTTGGATCTACAAACTTCTCACAACTGAAGCAAGGAAAAGGTGGCCCCAACCCACAAAACAAGGGACATAGAAAATATGGACACTCTCAGGACAACCAGTCTAAGCCGCAACCCAAGAAGGGTATTGAGAAGTCGAAAAAGGACACAGAAAAGTGGTGTGAATACGATAAAAGCCCTTAGCACAACACTGAATAATGTCACTCCAAGAAGTCACTGGTGGTTGAGTTGAAATCTTCCGAGTCAGATGCAGATTCTAACTCTGAATCAAATCCATAATGAGGGAAGAAGATTATCGATGTAAAACCTAGCACCACTATCACTACCACCAAAGTCCAACCAAGGGAACCATAATAACTAGAGGAAGGCGAACACTTGTTTCACTCACAGATGTGGGTAAAGGGGGCTTTGTTTCATTTCATTATCGATAGTGGCCTTCAGAAGAACATGATCTCATCAGAGATCATCAAGTAGTTGGACCTATTGATGACATCGCACCTGCATCCCTACAACATTGAACGGCTTCGCCAAGGAAGAGATCACCACACCAGCCAACAATTTCATCTTCCCTACAACATCAAGTCCTTCAAAGATGAGGAATTGTGTTATATTTCTCCCCTTGAAGTTTGTGATGTTCTTTTAGGACGACCATATTTGTGGAAGCGACATGTTGTGTATGAGTCTAGACCCTGCATTTCCATAGGATTGATTTCATATTTATCTTCATTTCCACTAAACTTAGGTATTTCCATTGATTCTTAATTGAAGTCTAACCCAAACCTTCAAATTACAACTTCAATATATTAATAATAATGATCTCAAATAGTTACAAACCTTTTTATAATATAATATCATATGTTTTCTCTTTCTAATAGATTTTGAATCAACTCAATTGGACATCCCAATCAAAATTTAAGATATTTTTAAGTGAACATACCTTTGAAAAGTTGATTTGGACTCTATCTTTTTGGACAACCTTCCTTTCAGTGTAACCTTGAAATTTTGGCTCTTCTAAATCTAAAATTTTGGCATGTAGTTTTATGATATTTTTTCTCTACTATGCCACAAGTCTGATCAAAATTTTATGTGCCAAGTGAAAGTTATGCTAACTTTCCCAAAAATTGATGAGTTTTGGCTTTTTCTAGAGAGAAAACGTGTACAGAATGCCACACCTCCAATTTTTATAATATGATTATGAAATTTTTACCTGAAATA
>JZKD02S0348323.1:569213-581440 GCA_000966675.3 Picea glauca
CACAACTATTTTGAGGGGAGGAAGTTTAATAATTGTAAAACCAATACCAAGATGTCATAATAATATGTGTATTTTGTTGTTGTTCTATATATATTTATATAACACATTTCAATGAAGAGGAGGAGAAAAAAATATACTTGTTTATCAATAATCAATCGTTATGTTTGTTAATAGGATACATCCTTTTTCCTCTAGAAGTTTTATGAGTGTATGTAGAAGCATGGTGGTTTTGTCAAGAAGCCATGGTTTGTGCATGAGCACCATATATTTGTTAGACTATTTAAAAGCTTAGAATATGTTAAGGTGGTTTATATTTCAAAGAATATAAATCTTTACATTAATTCATGTATTACATGGTGGTGTTTTTATGGTAAAAAGTGGATATCCAAGGTTGAGAAAGCAAGTAAGAAATACTCTGAAAAATCACTAAACTACATTTTTTAGTGGCAAAGGGAGTTGCAAATCACTATAAATATTTGAATCTTAACCATGCTTTAGTCCCTAATTCTCAAAGTGTGATAATCCTCACTTCATGAGATAATTTATCAAGACCACGTGAGATAATATTTGGGGAGGCTTGGATGTTAATGAGAAGAGGATAAATCATGTAAATATGCAATTAACACTCATTAAGAAAGTTTTTTTTTCAATTGTGAAGGTATAAATGAAAATAATTGAATCATAACATAATAAATTTCACCTCAAGAAGAATAGATAAGAAAGTTGGTAAAGAGGGATTTCATTATGATAAAACCATTACATGAAGTAAAGTTGATTTTGAGGCCTCTCCTTCAATCCCAACTCTCTCTATCACTATTTATATTGGTGTCTCATTGATAAAATCAACTTTAATTTTATTAATAAATTTAATACATATATAACTTTATAATTTGATTAATAACTTTGATGAAGTGATCTTTCACTTTAATTTTCACAATTATTTGTAGCGTGGATAATACTTTTATTAGCCTCTTTGGAAATGTTTTTTACTATACCCCTAACAATGGAAAGCATTATAACAATGATGATCACCGCTATTTAACACTATATTTTCTTGGTTCAATAGAGGATTTCACATTATTTATTATTGTAAATCTTTATAGTTGGTTTTCAAGCAAGATTTAGATTGTAATAGTTACGGAATATATTTACAACAACTAGTCTAAATAACTATAAATTGTTGAACTTATGCTTATACTAAGCAGAGGGCGGGGGTGAATCAATACAATATATTTTTTATTTTAATTGAGTATTCATCAATCATTCATTAACTTTAAAACATTAAATGCATGTAAACTTAAATAAAAAAACACAGAGTTTAACTTGGAAACCTTTCCGCGAAAAAACAACAAAAACTTATATTTATAAATGTTTGTAGGCACCAACCTATTGTTACAAAGATTGTAGGAAATAAACCTATTGGAGACATCAATATCCTCAGCTGAGCACCAACTCATCAAGATATTGGGTAGACACCAACTCAGTGGAGACACCAATCTCCTCAGCCGAGCACTAACTCATCAAGACTTGTGTAGGCACCAACCTATTAGAGACACCAATCTCCTCAGTTGAGCACCAACATAGTAAGACCTGTATAGGCACCAACCTAAGATATTCATACATAAAGTACTTTTGACTTCACCTACATGCTTCATAATTCAAACCCAAGTCATATTTAGCCTTCATTCCCCAACGAACCTCGTAGCATCATTCCTAGAATATAATCTTAGACTACAACATCACAACCTCAAAACAATGCACTTTTCAACATCATAGACCTTCATCCTTCATAGCACACCCTTAAAACTCCAAGAAAACTCCTCTTACACCCTTAGACCCCAAGAATACTCTCTAGCTTCTCTTGCACACCTTAGATCTCTTTTTCCCACCTCATATTTGATCTTCTTCTTTCAATACTCTTCAAATGCACACATCTATCATGTATTTATGATGTTTCTGTGCTCACTTTTAGGGCTGACCTATAAACACTAGCGAGGCTGACCTGAAATTTATGGTTGGGTTGTCTAATGGGAAAATTCATATATCCTCATTCATAAGGAATTAGAGGGAGTATCATATACTGTTTGAAAGGTATCAAAATAAGTTTTCCAACAATATAACATATTCTTCTATTCGAGTTAGATATCAAAGATAGGGTATCAAAACTGAGCATAAAAAATCCAAAAATAATATTTCCAACAACGTCTTTCTTACAATCTTTATTTTGGACATCTATAGTCTCCCCCTGTGTTCAACATCAATGACACCAATATTTTCAACATAAATCACATGAAAACACACAAATACATAGATTGCAATAATTAGATACAACTACCTAATCACATGAAAACACACAAATACATAGATTGCAATAATTAGATACAGCTACCTACAAGACATACATTTTGAGAGAGGAGAGCTACAAGGTATTTTGATTTTGATTGAAAGACTCATTGTGTTTGTAGAAACCATTTATTTCATCAAATATCTTTCTATATTATTGGTTTTAAGAGGACTAAATTTATAATGCTGTAATTCCTTCAATTCTAGAATATAATTTGTTTGATGAAGTGGAACTATATATTTTGAAGTGGAATTATATATATTGAAATCATGTCTTAAGTGGTCAACATATGTTTGAGATATGTCATGATTGAAATTTAAATTTGAATCTATTGTGTTCCATTACTTATCATTAATTCAATTGAAATTATTATTTTAATTACTTATTTTCATATTTCTTGTATTACAACTTATTTTAATTAATTTAATTTTTTTAAATACAAAAAATTAATTATTATAGAATTTTAATAATTTCGTGATAATTGAATTTATAGAATAAAAATCTATTGTGTTTCATTACTTATCATTAGTTTAATTGAAATTATTATTTTAATTATTTATTTTCATATTTTCTATATTACTAATTATTTTAATTATTTTTTTATTTTTTTATTTAATGGTTAAATAAAAAACATGAAATTTCTTGTTTGTAATTCATTTGAAAGTGTTATTGTAAATTAGTCCTTTAAAAATTACAAAAATTATAAAAATTACAAAAATTATAAGGAAAAAATTTGTAAATTTGTAAGTAAAACATTATTAGATCAATTATACTAATTATCTTTTGTTCGTGGTGTTTAAATAAAAATCACTTTTTAAAACACATTATTTACCTTTTCCTTGGGAAACAACATGTAAATGAATCAATATAGATTCTTAGAGTCAACTCTACACTTCCTTTAACCTTTAGGTTCTTTTGAGCCTAGACCCAATGTTGATTAATTCGATTTCAGTGTTAGGATTTTTTTTTTAAATAGTCATTGTAAGTCTTCATCAAGACCCTTTCAACACTTTCATAGTACCATTATCCTTTGTAATGCAACTATTCTTAAACAACTTATATTAGTGGAAGATATATTTTCAAAATGAAAATATAGAAGTGATTTATTCGATGGATTGTTGAGGTGGTTTAGGTATTATGTGGGTATAAAAGAAAGATATGAACCTAGAAAGTGCACATTCAAAATATGATTGTCTTATGTGCTTAGAGAATACAATAAATAATTATCATGGAATAAATAATTATCATGGATGATCACAAGAAAGTGCATAGTAACAAGCTTAAAAGATTATGTAGTAGTTAACGTATTAAAACATATGTATGACTTATTTGTGTAAAATTATCCATGAGAGATCAACAAAGTTAACTTAGTTAAAGTGTGGTACTATTATATGTATTGATTGGGTTTGATTCCTTATAAAGGTAATCAACATATTATTAAAAGGGGTATTGTAAGTGGTTGAGTTGTCATTGTTGTTAAGTTAGGTCAAGCAGTGACACACATCTCTATGTAAGTAATATAATGTTTAATATGAGAGATCATGTAACAAATAAGTCAAAGAGAATTGTGGAACAATGCACATAAGTTAAAATGTGCATAGGCATAGAGGTAAGTATATAAGATGAGTGAAAAGCTAACAAATAGGTTTGAGATAAGTTCTCTGAAATAGATGCTAAGGTAAAGTATCAATGAGCAAGGGATGAGGTTGCATGAATTTATATTGAGAATGTAGGAAGTTGCATAACATAGATGGAGACACAAGATATTGTATAGAGAAATGAGAAAAAATTGGCTAATATATAAAAAATGTTAATGCCAAGTACAAACTATGACATGATCAATCTGAATTTTCACACAAGTTCTAGGTTGGTGTTGTAACACGTACATTTTTAAATACTCCAGATATTAAAGAATTGGAAGCTACCTACCTTTAAAACACTAACGATGAACCTCAAACATCGGATTTCAGGGATTCATAGATCTGATAGTATAACATGTCGAAGTCCTCAATGCCCCGACATGTGAAGTAGCGAAATAAAGTTAAGCTTAACCGTGATCTTCAAACTGTTTAAGGGTGATTATCACTAATTAATACATCGCGCCTTCGCGAATCGGAAGTCATGCCTTGTTGCAACCTTTGAATATCTCGATATGCGAAGTCACAGAAGCGATTCAAGATAAACCTGATTAATTATGCAGGTAATGGTAATTAACGACAATTAATGGTTCTCGCGATTTCGCGTTTCAACGGTTTTACCTTGAAAAAATAGCTTATAACCCCGATACCTGAGGTCGCGAATTTTCCAAACTAATCGAAATTAATTAAGAACTTAAACATGATTAAAGTTAATTAATCAAATCGCATTTCAAGAATTCGGGGCTCATGGCTCAAGACTAAGAGTGAAATCACCCGAGACTACGAGTTCCAAAAAAGGTTAAGAGCTAATCACGATCAATTAAAGTTTAAGTTGGATTAATTGATATCTTAAAACACCTTTTTTAAAACTTATGGGCGAAAATTGATTGCTTTCACAATTCTCCCAAGTCACGAAATATCAAGCATTTATGACATTTATGAGAAGGGTATATCAGAAATAAGATCTTACTTTATCTCTAGATATTTCTATTAAAATAATTAAATGTTGTGTTAGCAAGGACCTGCGCAGATTTGAATACTTAATGTGAAAGGATTTCTGTCATTAGTTGAATTTCATTTTAGTTTTCACAGAGTATGCTCAACGAGATAACCATTATTTGTATTTTCATCCTTTGTGACAGGAATTATAATCTCGAGATTCTGTATCATGGCTCCACGAAAAGCGCTCAAAGTAACTGGTGAAAGTTCAGGCCAGAGTTCAGACATCCTTTCTGATAGATCGCCTAGAAATATCGACGTAGTCAAAACATGGACACATGTTTTCAACATATTGGAATACGAGATGATAAATTGCCCAGACAATTTGAACAACAACGAGAAGGAAGACTTGTATAAAAAATACAAGGTGGTTGCTTAGTCGGAGATGCACAAGGTAGCTACAAGGCCGCGGCTTTTTCCCTATTGTGATATGATTAGATGGGCGTTGGATCACGTAGATGTCCCAACCAGAACAATATTTAATTCCCAAAAGGTGTTTGTTGGATCATTTCAGCCAGAACATATACAGGCAATGTACAAGCTGTCTCCCACACCCAAATTTACTTACAATGCCATTTTTTTAGAGGGTTTCCAACAAAAAGAATGTGAAAAAATCGAAAAAAGATTATCCGACTTGATCAAAGATTGGTACTCACGCCCTGAAAAGTTCAGAGTTGATTCTCATGGTATATATGAAATCACTTCTTTACAACCATAGTTCATGTATATAGCGATGATGGTGTGCAGACTTTATGGGAAAGAGAATACTATGCACTTTTTGCTCCCATGGGTACCACTTATCCACATAGTAGCAAAGGGATACTCTTTCGATTGGGCCAAGATGTTGTCAGACAGTTTGATCGATTAAGTTACATAATACCATAAGAAAAAGGCGAATGGGAAGGCAACCTCATTTTTTATGTCTGCTTATATTATGGATGTCATTTGTTACATGACACCCTTTCCATTAATGAGTTGGAGCTGGACTCCAATTAATGCAGAACCTATTCACATATACCACTCAAAGTTATGGGAAGATAAAGCCAAGGACTTCATCTATGAGATTTTCAACTGGGTAATGGTACCGATGCATGTCGCTATTTTCGACCATCCACCTCCCAGGATTTCAGATAAGATCACGACCAATCTAGGCAACGTGGAAGATTAGTACATTAAAGAGAGATTCTCTTATATTAGGGTTTTGGGCTGCTCTATTCCTCCATATGCCCTATCGTTATTCTTACCAGACAAGATAATATGTCGTGAAATTGCCAGGCAAACTGTACTCGGCAAGATCAACAAAGAACTCAAAGGGGTTCAGAAAAAGGTATGGTCATCGTTTCCCTTACACATTGATTCCTATTCTTTATTATATTTTGGCCATGCTAAAGTAGAAGCCATGGCCTTAGAGGAAATGAAACCAGTAGACATTGAATTCAAGAAGCACGACCCTAATAAGGTTGTGAGTAACCACATGGCAAGCTGCGGTCTAAAAATATATGAGCATGAAGACTCTCCTCATGACGAGATATTCCGAGGAGAAAAATCCTACTCGAAGGTTTTGAGCCAGGTCAGAGCCCTGCCACCCGAAGGGATGATAGAATTTTATAAGTTTCAGGAACACCGGAGGAGCGACCTCCCTAAATTTTTACAGGGGAGAATCTCTACATCCCCAAATGTACAAAAAACATAAACCAAAGGTTCAACAACTACAAGCTTTGGCAAACAAGAGACTCAAGGGGTCGCAGGAGAAACTGAGACCTCGAATTGAGAAATCAAGGTCCCAAACCAAGAAGAAAGAACCCCAGAGATAGATACACTGGGTAAACAGGTCAAGGATCAAACAGGGATACCCTCAAAGGAGGTAGAAGACACATCCTTGTTTGCCTCAGATGAACCCATCATAGACACTGTCATGAAACAAACATCTACAAAAATCGCCAGTCCCATTCCATTCGTCACACCCTTAGAATTTACCAAAGGGAACCCTAATGTAGGGACGATATTCAAAGAAGATCTAACACCTATCTCTGTAGAAGAGATACCTCCTAGAAATTTATTTTTTAGAAAAAAAAGGAAAGTCGTGGTTAAGCGAGAAACACATCAAAGAGGAAGTGTGACGGCTAAAAAATTCAAATTACTAACTGATGGAGAAGCCTTATGTAGTGTCCCCAAGGCCACGCCCCGTTGTAAACCAAGTTTTGAAAGGAATTGTGATTAAGATTCATAGGCTGGTGAGCCAAGTTTTTATAAGCTGGAGGCTTATGTGTTTGATTAGGCCAGAGAGCTTGAGTGTTGAAGGCCATGAGTCTGCTGTTGTAAATGTAATCAAGCAAAACAATTAATAAAATATAAACACTGCCATGTGCAGACCGACCACGATGAATGAGTGAAGGGGGACTAAGAATCCACAGAGTGGGCAAGGAATTAGGGGCTGAAGGTGGGAAAAGGGGGCTAAGTGTTGAGCTTAGGGTCCAAGCCTAGGGGGATTAAGCCTGGGAATAATATTTTAATATTATTCCAAAAAGACATGTGCATTTGTGTTTTATCCTAAGTGTTGGCAAGGGGGGACGTACAAGGGTGATGCGTACTGGTGGAACGCATGCAGTGCCATGGGTGACAAGTGTCAACCCTAACGCATGCGAATAAACGACCAGGGTGAGTCGTGAGAAAGGTTCCTCTTCCTCCATTCGAACCTGAACTGTCCTGAGCGTGAACCGTGTGACCTCTGCAAGAGACCCTCCTACAATTTTGCAAGGGGAAAAAGCCTGTGTTCATTTATGAAAAAGCCCGGTTCATCCTCCCCGTTCTGCACCATAGAGTGTGTGTAATTCCCTGTGGAAATTGATTCTCACACAATTCCGAAAAACGACACTGGGAGACCTTGCTGCCATTGCTGAGCTTGTTTGAGAAGTCTGAGTCTGTATTTCCGGTTGACTGTAGTGGTCATGTAGAGATGGATTGCGCATGAATTGTTGTCCAGTGCAGGTGGTAATTGAGCCTATGTGTGATCTCTCTCTAGGTGAGGGAGGTGGATGTTGTTGGAAGAGGTTTCTTTCAGAGAGTGTCTAGCACCAGCTTCAGGCTCTGAGACTTCCTGATCTGGCCTGTTGCCGAGACCCAGAGAGGGAGGTTACCACCGATGGACTATGCTTGTGAAGGTGTATACTCCCGGGTGGAACATGCATGTGGGGAATGAGAGTCTGGTAGTAGTGGGCGTAAGATGGCATCTTGGGAAGAATCCTTCCAGATTCTAAGTGTTGTTTTCCCTGTAACCTCAGCCTAGCTAGGATTCCTTGCCCTGGGGTGGAGCTTAGTCCTAGCTCGGGGGTGATCCACTGCTGAGCTGATGAGCAGTGTGGTCTAAGGCTGGGAGGTTCAGGGAAGGCCTGCACTTGGTTGGTGGAATCTACCATTGATAAAGATAAGTATCTGTTTATGTTTTACTCATAGATTGCATGACTCTATTGCTTATGTTATCATGATTTCCGCTATGTATATGAAATAGTATGAAATGCTATGGTTTGTAAATTATAGCAGTGAATAATATGTGTACTCTGAGCTTGAATGTGTTTATTTTCTTAAATGCATGTAGATTGAATAACACCTGTATAGAGTGGTGTTAAAGTTTCCTTTTCAGAGCGATTAAACATAGTATCAAAAAGTGACATAGCAGGAGCGCTACAGTTTGGTATCAGAACGATTAAACAAAGTAGTAGAAAAGGTGTGCTACACCTTAGAAGAGATAGAATTTTCCGAAGAGGTAGCAGGGACATTAGGGGCTTATGCAACGACCAACCAATACTCAGCTGGAACCTTGAAGGAATGAATTAAGCACAAATACATTTTGATTAGAAAGTTACAGACTCAGACTGAAACTGTAGAAATGAATGCCAAGAATGAGGCATGTAAGAACCTTGAACAAGTTAGAGAAGCTAATCAATAGAAAATTGAATAGCTCAAATCTAATCTTCAGCAAATGCAACAGTCAACTCAGACGAGCCAAGCACAAATAAGTCAACAAGAGGAGTTAATAAAACAACTACAATCTAAGTTAAATTCTACTGAAAGCCAGGTTATAAACATAGTGGTATTTCGAACCCAAGCCATGGAAATATGAAGGAGGATAAAGGAAACTCAACATAGTCTACTTGATAAAGTATAAATCATCCAGAATCATTTTCAGGTGATAGATCTAGCGCTAAATAATATCACCTTAAGAAAAAGAGAAGCTAAGGTAGCTCGGGGTGCTTTCCAGGAAGCTATTATAGCAACATCCAAGGAAGAAATGGCCACTGCTTCCAGATTATCCATTCCAGAGAAAACTAGAGGAAACATCCCATTAAAAGCATGGGAGCATAATATATCAGAGAATAGAAAAATGGCTAAAGAGGTGAGAGACTCTTGTGAAGAAACATTTGGCCTAATAAATAAAAAATTGCTAGATCTCGATAAGGAAAGTAGCTCTGGAGCGTTGGGAAAAATTAACATAGTCAAACATCTGCTAGATATCAAGGAAAATGTGGAAAGAGACCAAGTTGAACTATCTCAGATAAAATGGGCCGATATTTCCCAAATAGACAAATGATTGATAAAACCAAATTTACAATTATTGTCTATCATTATGGAAGATAGGCAAATAGGAGAAAGACTACCACAACTGGAAAATAAGTGCTACACTTTCAAAGATAATGACCAAATTGAATTTCCCAAGCTGATAACCCAGTTGATAGAAAAGTGTGTTAATTGTATTGAACAGGGGAAAGGGAACATTTCTGGAGGCTAGTAATGCAATTGAGTATTCTATCCTATTTCAGAGCTAGAGGACAAAGAAAGGAAAACGCCCTGCCAGCATGAAAGGAGACAAAAAGACAACTAAGTGAAGTGTTTCACCTTCTCATATGTAACCAAAACCTTTAGGATGCTAGAATTTGAAACTCTTAAAATTTTGTATAAATATACATTTTGAGAAAGGATCAAGGGTTGCTTTGTGTCGATTGTAAAGGAGAAGACTCTCTTTATTGAGAATTAATACAAATGCAGGCCAGAGATTATAGATCTTGTCTATTCTGAGTTATGTGTTCTTATGTCCCTCCATCTTCCAACGTGCTTTCATATATTTTACTTTGATGAATGTTTAAAATCACAATTTAGTACAACATCTAATGTGGTTATTTTTCACCTAGTAATCTGATAACAAACATATTTTCCTCTGTATTCACTGCTAGTAAATACAAGACCTAAATGTTAATTAGATGCTATATTTTATACTTCATTCAAAGTTTCATTACTCACTTTATTCTTATGTTACAGAGTAAGATTCTTCAGCAATTGATGCCTTGCTTTGATTAGCAGCTTTATGTTTTTCTTTCTTTTCATTCAATATTTCAAATTTAACTCATATACGAGAAGCAACCTCTGAGCTGTTATAATATTAATTCGATTTAAAGAAATCTTCTCTATTATTTTGGTATTGAAAGACCAACTTTGAAAACATTTTCTCATTTCCTGATGCCTAACGTTATACTTGAAGCCTTGGTATAAACTCAGGAACAACAGTTGGTATAATGTATGGTTGAATTTGAAAAAAGAGTGACTCGTGATCCCACATAAGAAGCTCAAGTCACTCTAATATGGGTCTTACACCATCACTAAGGATGTGGGTGAGAATGATTTTGAATTGAATCTTCTACTCTCTTTTTTTCTTGCAGATAGACCATTCATAATTATGAGTGGATTGGATGTTAACAACATTGTCATCACTTGGAATGATAATGTGAAATCCAGAGGTGGGACATATGACCATGAACCCTAAAAATATCTTTTAGGCCCTAGTGGTTGTCCTTGAACCTTGGTTAGGGCCCTAATACCAATCCCTAGTGTGCCAAACCTCTTAACGGTATCCATATTATACTTGTGGGGTAAATATTCCATTTGCAGGGCTTTTGTGGTGGTTTTGGACCCTATTCATGGTCCATGAACCATAAAAACATCTTTTAGTACCTTAGACAATGGTTTTTATCCTTGGACCATGGGTTGTGTCTCAAATAACTTCTAGTGTGGAAAACCATGTAATGGTTCCCATATGACTATGGTCAAGGCCTTAATGCAATGGCGTTGGAATAGGAGAGCCTAGCGAAAGTTGGAAACAAACATCAAACAATATATTTTTATCATCCCCGAGGCAGGAAAACCTATGCTCGGAGTAAACTGACTCAAAGCATGGTTATCGACCAATGCACTGCAGATCCATGAAATCATTGAATAAGGATATGGCCACCAAACATACAATGTGGATCCATACCTTGATGACTTGATTAATTCGTAGCCACGGAATAATACAAAGTGTAGCTACGATATGAAAAAAAAAACATAGTCACAGACCAATACAAAGTGTATCTATGTGACAGTATATATATATCAGTGGGGTCTCCAATATGATGAGAGTACTGGAATCTCCAAAATACTCAGATAATATCCATTGCAACCTAGGTAAAGCACATAACAGAGTGAGCACCCAACCCAGGGTCTTCATCCCCATCCCGAAATAGTATGAATCTAGCCATGCAAATAGATGTCTTAATGAGTGTTAATTGCATATTTACATGATTTATCCTCTTCTCATTAACATCCAAGCCTCCCCAAATATTATCTCATGTGGTCTTGATAAATTATCTCATGAAGTGAGGATTATCACACTTTGAGAATTAGGAACTAAAGCATGGTTAAGATTCAAATATTTATAGTGATTTGCAACTCCCTTTGCCACTAAAAAATGTAGTTTAGTGATTTTTCAGAGTATTTCTTACTTGCTTTCTCAACCTTGGACATCCACTTTTTACCATAAAAACACCACCATGTAATACATGAATTAATGTAAAGATTTATATTCTTTGAAATATAAACCACCTTAACATATTCTAAGCTTTTAAATAGTCTAACAAATGTATGGTGCTCATGCACAAACCATGGCTTCTTGACAAAACCACCATGCTTCTACATACACTCGTAAAACCTCTAGAAGAAAAAGGATGTATCCTATTAACAAACATAACGATTGATTATTGGTAAACAAGTATATTTTTTTCTCTTCCTCTTCATTGAAATGTGTTATATAAATATATATATATATATATATATAGAACAACAACAAAATACACATATTATTATGACATCTTGGTATTGGTTTTACAATTATTAAACTTCCTCCCCTCAAAATAGTTGTGTTTTTTATTATCTTGTTTTCT
>JZKD02S0348323.1:624527-646445 GCA_000966675.3 Picea glauca
TCTCCTAACAATGTTTTTCTTGATACTCCTTGTGGTGATAAGGAAAAACCTTCTAGTGATGATGATGAAATAGTGGAGACATTGCAAAGAAACATTGTGTCTAGGACCAAGATTAGACCTTTTTATATCGATCCAAAGCATTCTAGTTATACAAGGTATAGGAAAAAATTTCTCACTAAATCAATTTCCATAAAAGAATTGATTTCAAGTGAATGTTGCGAAAGAATTGTTTGAAAATAATGGACTACATGTATGCCTTGAATAAAAGGAAGAAATATTTGGCAATGAATAAGAGCATGCAAAATTCATATTTGGCGGGGTGAATGATATCCACCAATACAGTATATGATTATCACATTGGGAATATTTTTCTTTGCAGAAAGTCTTTCAAAAAAATTCACTCAATTGGTAATCTTTGTCTATCAAGAATCCAGACAAGGTTGGAAAAAGATCCATCATTTTATTCAAAGTTACATCATGGAAGAGAGAGTGGGCCATTCACAAACACTGCATTTTCATGGATGCATGATTTCTTTTCCAAACATGGAGAGTGTATGCCTAATAGAGACAGAATACATATTCCAGATAATTTTTCAAGGAGGGAAATCTACAACTTGTACAAAGGATATGCGGAAGATGTTGAAGGAAAGGATAATTGTATTACATATGCATATTTTAAAAGAATATGGAAGAAACAATTCAACAATGTATGTATTCCTAAGAAGTCAAGGATGGGGATTTGTAGTATACGTGCTACTATTAAATCAAGAAGAGATAAATCTGAAGGGGCCAAAAGAGGTATGTATTTACTATGTTTTTTTTTTTTTAATTGAATAGTTATCAACTATGAAAACATACGATCAATATTTCCATTTTATGTCATGTGCAGATTCCATAATCAAATCACTTCAAGAACATTGAAATCAACAATCAATTGAAAGACAAAAGTCGTACTAACATCGGAAGAAGTGTTATGATGCACCAAACAAATATTTAGTTATGATAATTGATAGCATGGACCAAAAGAAAACACTTCTACCACATTTTGTTCCTACACCCAAAAATTTACAGGAGGAGAGTTTCATTCAGTTTAACTTGGTTGGTTGTATGGTTTTCAATGGAAAAATGTGTCCAAGAGTTTACTTCGCAGCTCCAAATATTCACAATGATGCAAATCTGACCATCACCATAATTCATCATGTGCTCACTCACTGGTCTGGAAATATTCCTCAAGTTCTCTATTTACAGCTGGACAACACTAGTCGTGAAAATAAAAGTCAAATTGTGTTTGGATATCTAAGCATTCTTGTTGAAATGAGAATCTTTCAAAAGGTGAAATTTGGTTTCCTTCTTGTTGGACACACTCATGATCATATTGATCAAATGTTCAGCCGTTTTTCCGTAACATTGAAGATGAAAAATGTTGGAATTATACCATCATTGATTGAATGTATCAAGAAAACATACATTCCATAGCTTGCTTTTCATATATTAGAAGAAACTGTTGAGATGAGAAGATTTATTCAAGGATCGCATCATGAAGAAAAATGTATTGACCAACTTAATGACATTAGCTTCCAACATCAATTTTGTTTGAAAAAAATTGATGGGAAAACACGCATATGTGGAAAGAAGTATTCAACTACTACAGAATGAGGGCCTTCATCAGGTTTATCATTTTTTAAGTTCATTCCAGATCGTCCAATTTTCGCATCAAAATTATTATTTTTACAATCAGTTGTTGAAATCCATAATGCACACAGGCATAATAGAGATGTAGATTATTCAGAATGCGTGGAAGAAATTAAAAAGTCCATTAAGGATACATATGAGTAATTTGATGTTGTTGATTCTGTTTGGTGGGAGTATTTTTTCAATATTCAAAGTGACACAATTTCAAGCTCAACAAATGAAGATACAATATTGAGGACTCCATTTCATTGACCACAAAATATGCCAAATGAATCTGAAGAAACAAACATTGTTGAAGTTCAATAATCTCAAGGTGCTATTGAGATTACACAAGCAGAGGAAAGATAAATGTATATTGGTTCGTGAAGGTCACGTGCACAACGTGAAGCCATTGAAGACCTTTACAAGGGTTCAATACAATATATTAAGGAGGGTAGCATGATTGCAGTTTTAGCAACTGAGGATCTACATGGTTATCCATTCTGGATAGAAAAGGTTATAAATATTGAGAAAGAAAATGTTGATGTTGTTGCAATTGAAGTGCATTGGTATGCAACAAGTACACACCAATTCAATGGTGTGTACAAGATAGATATGGTGGTTTAGAAACATGTCAATAGAAAGAGAAAAAGAAAGGGTCAAAATACAACTCGCCGTCGCACTAACCTCTTAAAATTAGACAATGTTGACATACTTGTTTATGACTTCAATTTGACAAAGAGATGAACTCTTCACTCCAAGACAACAAATATTATCAAGAGGTTGCTTCCGCAATAAATAAATTCAAGATGGGAGTCTGTTGAACCTAGTCATAGATCTAAAAGGCATTTGACATCTGAAATGTTGGGCATGCATATAGACTCAGATGGTGCTTTCATCGACAATAGAGAAGAGTATGGATCATCTACATTTTCATCCAAACATTCATATGAAGACAATGTAGACTCTGATGGTATTTCAAAATCCACGAGTCAATCTGAATAAGTGTATGGAACATTTTAAGAATTTTTGATCCATATGATGTTTGTATGGTAACTAAAAAAGAGCATTGAACTTACATATGATCTTACATGAAGTTATGAATCTTTTGTTATGTTTTATGAATGATATACTTTTTTTTATTATGGATGATATAATAAAATTTCTTAGCTCATATGTTTTGAATATGGTCAATATAACAATACTTTTAAGAAACTATTTATCTTTCATTCAATGTAACTTGTATTTACCATTTTATTGTTAAAAGAAAAAAATTATTAAAAAGTGACGTTGAATTTTTAAAGTATATTATGATATTTTCATGGCATTATGTATTACCTTGTGCTTTGCACGATGATAACATTTAAAAAGTAAACATTTAAGGGTTGTTTTTATGATTTTGTTTATAGTAATGATGAGTTCTTTTACTACATTATAAAAAATGGTCATTTTAATACCCCAATTTTAGAATGGGTGCTACCGGTAGCAATACTTTTCAATTTGATGGTTGATTTTGAGGTTTTGGTTTTAATGGTACCAAGTGATAAAAATCCAATTTCAAGTGACCTCAAAATTTAACGTTTTGAAAAGAAAAAAAAAATTCAAAAACATCTTTTTTGTTTTTAGGTGCCGATTTTAAGGTTTTTTTGAGCTAGTGTCTAAGTTTTGAAGGCAATGTTTGAACAATGTTGTAATTTTGACCCCGTTTTAAAAAATGGTGCTACTGGTAGCACCCATTTTTGATTTGGGGGTTGATTATGATGTTTTTAATGCAAAAATATGGGTTTTTTGGGCCAGAGTTCTTGTTTTGAGGTCATAGTTCTCATTAAGCTGGTAACTATGTTTAAAATGAAATGGAGTCCCCTTCACCCACATATGTGAATGGAAAATGCACTCCCTCTCCTCACGATCCTCTAGTTCTTTTAGTTGTATTGTTGCAGTCGTGACAGTGGCAATGGGTTTTGCATCAATTATGTCTCATTTTATTAGTGTTTGAATCAGAGTCCAAGTTAGGGCTCAACTCTGTTTCTTTGATCTCGGCCACCAATGACTATTTTGAGCGATATTCATCGGTGTTTTGCCAAGGGATTTTGTGGAAGTCGCACCACTTCCCAGTGTCCTTCTTCATATTCTTGTTACCATTATTTTCATGTGCTTGGAATGGTTTTCTTGAGGTTCACTACTCTATGAGTTAGGGATTCCTTTACCATTCTTTGGGTGTTTCATATTTGCAGACCCAAATTCCCGCTTATTTTGTTCTTAAATTTCTGCTCGATTTTGACAACATATCTATAAGTGACTCCCAATGATGAGATGTCTCGAAACTCCATTTCAGTTTGGATGTACCTATGTAAATCCCCACAGTATTTTAAAACTAGATGTCGCTTAGAGTATTTGATACCCATCTTGCTGCGCAAGGTATGGAGGGTATTTTTGAACTCTGGAACTATTTGGTCCTCCTTTTGATGCATCTTGGTCTATCTCATGTATTGGTCATCATAATTTCCCACAAGGTAATATTGTTCCTTGACCGCATCCATAAAAACAATCGCAAGTGGGATCGACCCCAAACATTCCAGAATCCTATGTGGACATTTTCTCCCAATAATTTTCCCACCAATGTTTGACATTAGGGAGAGCCTTAAGGAGCACAAAGGTGATCTTTTCTCTGTCAAAAAAATTGTGAACAGAGAAATATTCTTCTAGCAAATTTAACCATTTTTCCAAAGTATCTGCATCGATTTGACCTTCAAATAGAAGATTATAAAAATTAACTTGTAACTTGAATGGAGCAGCGTCTCCAAAGAGACTATTGAACGAATATGCACATGTTATTGTCGCAAATCGTTGAAGGATTTGAGAAAAATTCTCCAACATCTCATTCCTCTGTTGCATGAGGGATTGCACTAGAAACAACTTGATGGGATCTTCTTCTCATGTGTCTCTCTTTTCTTCTACCATGAGAGGCCACTTGGGCTGAAGAGATTGGTTTTCCTCAAGGAAAAATAGCTCGAAACCCAACTCTCTGTACACTGACCTCGTCGGGGACATGCGTTAAGAAATGACAATGAGCAACCTGCTCTGATACCACTGATCTAGATTATGTTTTAGAAATAAATGAAGGCAGAGATATAACAATGATATATATATAGAGAGAGAGAGAGATATTTTGATATACACAGAAATATTTCAATAAACACATAGATATAGTAATGCACAATTTTTATTAATGAGAGAATGTACAAAAGTTGTAAAATTACAGAGTGAATGGCTCGCAGAATGGTGGCAGATTATCTCTAAGAAGAGATGTTGGAGGCTTATATTTGAGAAGAGATGTGATGGCTACGCCCATTCACAAGAAGATTATGGTTACCATGAGGCTCCAAAGGCCTTTTTAATGTAAATAAAATCCAAAACCATAACCTCGGAAGATCAAAATTCAGCAGGTTTGTGAACCTCGTTTTTGGTAGTTTGGTGTATCAACTTCCCGGGGGCATGACTTTGGCACATGTTCTCTATTTCAGGCACCCAATAGCTTGTTGGAAATGTATTGATGAGGAGATTCATTTCACAGTATTAATCATTCCTTAAATGATCATTGAGGTGTCTGATTGAAAAAAAATGTCGTTTAGGCCCTTAAAATGGCCTCGAAAGTTTAAGACCCCCCAAAATGCTAAAAATAGTAAATTCCCAAACAATTTTTTTGAGCCAGTTGGAATAGGTGGGTGGTTACCAATATCTGCCTGGATCATATGATTCCATAGAAACTTCAACAATGGGGTCGACTGGTACTCTTGTTTCCATTACCCTTGTGTCTTCATCCTCTCTCTCCATAGCAATTTTGGTGATGGGGCTATCATGTTATTTTCTTGTTTCTCTCTTTATTTTATTCAATGCTCTTGTTGAGTAGAGATGCTCTACAGTTGCAGCCACCTGTGACTATTTTTGAGTGAGTACCCTTCTCAATGATAGAGCCATAGCTCGTGGCTTAGTCATGATCCTATTTAAGAATATGTTCCAAGGAATATCTATCCATTTCAATTCGAGATTGATCAACATTCTTATGAATCACTTTATGGTACAATGTTATTTCATGATTTCTCCATTTCCTCATGTCCTCGACATATTCATCAAACTATTGAGTAGATAGTAGGGTGCATTAAGAATTGCATCTTATTTTAAATGCATCAAAATATGGATATGATAATGGTATGCCATACTAAACCTACCCTCACAGATGATAAATTTTTTTAAGAAAAAGACAATATCATTCCAAGGTGGTAGCAATGCATCCCTCTAAATAACCCTTCCGAGATCAAATAGTGTAGAGGGTTTCTTGAGAAATTGGGACCAACTTTCACATAAGATTTTAAAATTCATATATTACCTATCTCCCTGCCAGAGAAGTCTCGCGACGTGGATTATGAATTATTCTAAGAAAAGAATTGTCAATTTCCACACTAGATTCCTATTCCCATCGAAGGTATAGGAAAATTCAACTTTTAGCAATGTATATGATACCTAGAATATTTCAAGGAACCTGATACAACCAACTCGAGAAAATATCTCCATGACGGTAGGGTTGGTCCTTATGTCCTCAATGTCTTTAGGCTTGGTTCTATTTATTGATCCCTCTATGCCCCTTGGCTGCTTGGATTCACAACAATATCTATAATTATGATTTAGTGGATCCCCTTATAGTATCGAGATTCAATCCTTCATTGGTTCTGAACCCAATTTCTCAGTTAGATTGGTGATAAGGATACAAGGGTTGAATAAGTTTATTACGGATGATTGTGATTCCTCCTTAGTTGTATCTTATGGATATCATTTCATGTAACCTCATTTTTTTCATGCTTCTGAATGAAATTAAGTTTTTAAAAGATACACGATAAGTTTTCATTACAAGCCATGCTCCAAAATATTTATAGTTTCTATGATTTGGACAATTATTGCTAAATGGGCTAAAAAATAGCTATAGTTTCTATCAAATGGAACAATATTGTTTTGAAATGGATCATTAATGTTGAATAGGCTATGAAGAGATCAAAGCTTCTACAAAACCATTTATCGTTGAGTAGGATATGCTAAAAAATATTCTATGCTACAATAATGGTCTTTTTATGCCCCAAATTTCATCCCTAACATTATGCTATGCATATGATTTTTATTTAGGTATGATTGCTATTTTTATTAGCAATAGTTCTACTAATACGCTTGTGGAATGGTATACCACAGATTTTCATAAATTTTGGTGACCAAAGGTATTAAGTATAGGACCTTTTCAGTTGAGTAGCAATAGGTTTTTGATGAACTAGCAATTTAGGATCTTGAGAAAGACAGGGAATGGTGATGTATGCTATTAATATTTCCAATTAATCTAATAAACCCTATTTATATTTAAAGAAATTAAAAGTGTATTAAAGAGAGCCTGGATTTTTGCAGGAAGATATGTAGTACAAGTGCTCTATTATCATTGTTGAGCCTCCTTCAATATCTGCAATAATTGGAACCTTGGATTTCCAATCTTGGACTCTTTCTTCCAATTTCCTTGGAATAATTGGACAAAGATAACTTCCATCATGATAATGTAGAGTCATAAATCATGAAGCTAATGCATAAGAGTTATCAAGGTGACACCATATACTTCTATTCAATATGTTAAATGTTATAAAAAATACCATACTTGAAAAACAAAATTAGATAGTCGTGAAATAGATTTATGAGCCTATAATTGGTTTCATTCGACATGTTATTGTTATTTTTTTCCTTTTTTTTCTCAAACTTCTTCCACTGAAAACCTAGTTTTCAAACAAAAGTTTGTCTAGTTGTGCCTCTAGACATTTTTTCACAACTGGAGGTTTTATTTTACTTGGTGATGTTATCCAATAACTGATTTTCTAATAACACCAAGGATGGTAGCGCCTAGAGCTAGGTTTTCACTACCAGAGCTTTGTTCTTCTTCTATTTTTCTTTTTTCTTTTTTTCTTTTTGGTTGGAACTGGAGAGTGGATTAGGAGGCTATGGGTGTGAGTGGCAAAACCACCTTAATTGTGCAACATTGATATCTAATTTCTTGACTAGATCCAATATAAATTCCTCTTTGGACTTGATCTTTTGGTATAGCCTCAGCTGATGACCATTTCCCATTAATGGATTCTTTACCTCATCAATGGTGTAGAGCTTGACAAAGCCATTATCATATATAATTTTTATTTTCATATGCCCGTGGCCATCAACTGTAGAACTTTCCCTTGAAATATTATACCTTGAGTCAAATAGAAGGGACCAATCCCCCTACCTAAAATTATTCTTTTTCATGAATTTTTCATGCCACTTGGCTCTTTGTTGTTGGACTAGAGCAGTCAGATGTAATGAGTCCTTATGGATTTTGTCAAGTTCATTGATCTAATTGGTTCTATTTTGTTTGGATTCTAAGATATCCAAGCCCACTTGAAGTACAATTCTTATTTTCTTGATTTCTAACTCTATGAGAAGAACCAGGTATTTTCCATATACCATCTCATAGGGAGTGAATCATGTAGTGTTCCTCTAGGTGGTTCTATAGGTCCACAAGGATTCTGGAAGCCTGTCATCCCAGTCCTTATGGTGTTGTTTAACTGTATTGGTCAAGATGGCCTCCAACACTTTGTTCATGACCTCCACCTATCCATTTTCTGGAGGGTGATATGGAGTAAACATCCAGTTCTTGATTTTGAATTTCTTAGTAATGGACCAAATAAGTTGAAAAATCATTCTAAGAAGTCTTCTCATTCTCACGATTTTCCTTTGTTAAAGCTATTTGTAAATTTTGACTTTCCTACTTATGATGGAGATTTGAATTCAAAGAAGTTGGATAATTGGGTCAATCAGATTGAAGTGTATTGTAGGGTACAAAAAATCATAAAGGATACTTCAAATATACAATTGGCTGCTCTTTGATTGAGCAACACAACTTTGATATGGTGGGAGAGTTAGACACAAGTTGATCTTATTCAACATGGTAAAATCATCTCTTCATAGATGGAGCTTATTGTTGCATTAAGAAATCAATTTTATCCATTAGCTTATGTGCAAACATCAATGATTACTTGGCAGCATTTAAGACAAGGAAAAGGGCTAAATGTTCAAGCTTATACACAAGAACTTAAGATGAAGGAATTGTCTTTGGGAATTCCATTAGATACTCTTGAGACTCTTATAAAGTATATTGGTGGTATGCACTTAAATTTCTCCATAATATATTGATGTTTAATCCTACTAATATTGACAAAGTATCAGTTCAAGCTACTCATCTTGAATCCAACAAAGGAAAACATGTTGTTGAGGATGTATTAGGGGAACCACATGAATTCGAGGAGCAATCGAAGGAAAAAGGGAAGAGTAAGAATAAAACTATAGTGAAGAAGGATGAAGACAAGAGGCCTACATGTTCTCATTGAGAGAATAAATAACATGATGAGAAGCATTGTTGGAAGTTGCATCCAGAATTGAAACCGAAGTGAGCTTAGCCTAGGAAGAGTAAAGAGAATACCACGAACATATTTGAGGATATTGGATCATATTTTGAAGATGGAACTAAGGTTACAACTATGGGAATCAAAGTTAAATATTTTGTTGTAAGTTTCAGTTCTCATATTTCTTCTGCAAAGGCTAATGTAATTCCTGATGGAAGGCAAAGAAAAGACTTGTTTCATTTACAAGTTATATAAAATAACACTAAGATTGATAGACTTTTTGATAGTGGATCACAAATAAATATTATTTCACAACAAGATGTTCAGAATTTGGGATTGCAAACTAGGCCTCATCTGAGAACGTATCTTTTGGGTTTGATTTATGATAATTCTCAGGTACATGTGATGCAAGAGCATCTCAAGCGAGCCAACACGGAGGCAAAAGACAACTGGAAAGGCGTCCAACACAAATTTTGAAAATGTCTTGAAACATTAATGAATCCATCAAGTGGAGGCACACTTGTAAAATGTAAATGGAACTTGAGCAATCCGCTCTCATCCTTAGTAGGTAGAAGGCATTTATAATAGTTAATGCAAGTAGATGGAAATTAATGCGTAGATTAGACAGTTTAGAATGAGAGAGAGAAATGGGATATAGACACCCTCATTGTGTATTGTAATATAGAACAGAACAGATAGAAGAGATTATGCCAATTGAGAGCATAGTAGGGAAGAACATTACCAAGAAGAGAAGAGCATACAGAGATGGAACAGAGAAATTGTGTTTGAAAAACACCCATGTACAGAGATTTGAATTAATAGAAGAAGTCTTAATTCGGATTCATGGCGGTGTATTTGTTTCTTGTATGGGTATGTTAAATGGTATGTTCATGGTTTTACTCTTTCTGTCATGCAATTGCTTTTATTCTATGTATGAATGATTTCTTGTTGAATGTTTGAAATCTGAGGGGAAAGGGTAAAGGAGTGAGTTTCAATTGTTTCTTTATTTGAGCAAGAGTTTCTGCAAAGAGTGTAGTGGAATTGTCCGCAAGGAGTGCGCCAACAAAGGGTTTAGAGATTTGTCTTTCAAAGCTCAGATAAGATAGCTTTTGTTCTCATTCCCTTAGAAGTGCAGTTAGGCACAGGAACAATGCAAGGTGTGCGTAGGCCAAGTAGAGGTTTAGGTTTTGTAACTTGAATGAAGTATTGAGAAGTTGTTGCTACAGGGAGTGGGCAGAGTCGACGGATTTCAATTCCTTGGAGTGGTTAAGGAATTTGTGACAAGGAGTGTGTGCAGGAGTCTTCTTTAAGACTCAGAGTTAGAGAAAGCCAAGGAAGGATAAAACCTTTGAAGTTGTTGAAGGAAGCACAGGAAGTTTGTGCATTGGAATAGTGAGAAGGCATTGCAATTTTGCGTTGCAGGAAGTCGAGTACCGTGGGAAAACCACTTGGTAAAAAGTCGCAGAAGTCCT
This sequence comes from Picea glauca, assembly GCA_000966675.3. Classification (NCBI taxonomy): domain Eukaryota; kingdom Viridiplantae; phylum Streptophyta; class Pinopsida; order Pinales; family Pinaceae; genus Picea; species Picea glauca. Next base: position 635,128 of record JZKD02S0348323.1, read on the forward strand.
TGTGAAGGGAATATATGGACGATCGAAATTCTCTGTGGAGAATTCGTGAAGTCTCATGAGCCGTCAGATCTCACGGAGAAGCAGGGGAGTTACAGTGAGTGCTTTCAAGGGGTTCAAGCTCAGGAGAAGTAGAGCCATAGATTCAAGCCAATAGGAGTCGTTGGATTTACACATGGATTTCTATTTCAGGGTTTCATAGATTGAAGACCCGTAATATTTGCAACAAGACTCGTGAAATCACAAAACATGAAGTCCCGAAGTTCCGAAAGGATTGTGTGGGCCAAAGAATCAGCAGGGTGGACAGGTGGCACACTCTCGACAAGGGAGTCAATTCCGTTGACCATTTTGGGGTTTTGTGGGGTGAAGTCCCGAAATCTTTGCATCAGGATTCGTGAAATCAGGAAGTCCAAAGTCTCGACGGAGTGTAAGGCCGTTTTAAGGTCAACCTTGTGAACACATTGGAGTTTCAGTAAATCGGGTTTCGGAAGTCGAGGGAACGAGTTGCTTGACATTGCAACTCCTAAAATCGTGATAAGGAGAAATCCGAAATAGCGAGGGAAAGGTAAAGTATTGACTATTTTCGGGTTTCAGAGATGGAGAGACAAGGCGCTTGACCAAAGGATTCGTGGAATCACAAAGTTTGATCTCCCAAAGCATGAAGGGAGATTCCATGAGGTTTTGTTGTGGGTGTAGATTTCTTGAAAGGGAAATCGAAGAGCCATTTCTGGGAGCTCTTCGAGTGAGTGGAAGAGTAAAGATCCTGTGTATGTTAGCTTCGACCTACGGGTTGAGGGGTGTTGCATCACGGTTTGGTATCAGAGCGCAGAAAGGTTTCTTTGCTTTCTATAGTAGAGAAAAGGAGAATTCACCATGCCGCTGAGAAGAAGGAACATGCAAACACCCGATCCACCAGAGGACAGGGAAATTTTGAGAAGAAGGGGTAGGCAGATGCCTAATCCAGCCATGGGGAGAGAAATGCGTGACTTATGTGCCAGACTTGAGGACATGGAGATAGCACAGAGGCGCACAGTCAGTGCTGGGGATCTTAGTGATTTTGAAAGTGAAATTGAGGCTGAACATGAAGGGGAGGAAGTTGCAGCTGAAGATGCAGCAAACGAACGTTTGATTAAGGCTATTGAAAAAATGGATGCAAGAGGGAAAATGGACATTCTAGTTTATGAGGGAAATCTAGATGCAGAGGAGCTTCTAGACTGGATTAGATCTCTTGACACCTACTTTGACTATGAATTTGTCGAAAAGGACAAGAAGGTCAAACATGTTGTCACAAGATTAAAGGGACATGCAACATTGTGGTGGGATGAACTACAAGCTGTCAGATGCTGCAAAGGCAAGCAGAAGATCAATATTTGGGATAGAATGATCGTGAATATGAAGGCGAAATTCATTCCCAGGGATTATTAGATTACTCTGTTTCGAAGGATGAAAAACTTGAGACATAAGTTGATGAAGAAGAATTCTACAGACTAAACATCAGGGAAGGTCATTGAGAAAGCAATGATGAAAAAGTTTCCAGATACATGAATGGCCCGAGATATGACATTCAGGATGAGATGAGCATGGTAACCATCCGAACGGTGGAAGATGTTTATCAGATGGCTCTAAAGGATGAAGAGAAGCTGAGCCGAAAATAGGGTCAAAGAGGCTGAGGCAGAAGTCAGCCCAAAGGAAAATCAGTTGCCTAGGATAGAAATCAGAATCCTAAGGAGGATTGGAAGAAACCTCATACTCGAACTGAGAGAGTTTGAACCTCACAGTGAGGGAAATATGTTGAACAGAGAGGACATCATACCGAACAGAGAGGAGATTATGCTGATAATAATATTTTTCCTCGTATCAGAGGTAGAGGAAGAGAAAGAGGTGGAGTAATAACATGCTTCACATGTGGAAAGAATGGGCACAAGTCTTATGAGTGTCTAGATAAAAATAAAGAAGGAGGTGAGACTCACATCGCTGAAGCATAGAGGCAAATATTGAGGCAGAAGATGCTGAAGGCGGAAGATCGTTGATGATGCAAAAAGATCTTTTGACACCAGAGAAAGAGGTGGAGAGTTCAGTCCAAAGAAACAGACATTTCCAAACCGCTTGCAAAACCAAGGACAGGGTATGCAAGGTCATTGTGGACAGTGGTAGCACAAATAATCTCGTTTCAACAGAGATGGTAGAAAAGCTGGAGCTAGAGACGATTGATCATCCAAGCCCATATAGAGTTTCGTGGCTACAAAAAGGACATCAGGTAACTATCACTAAACAATGTTTAGTTGAATTTAAGACAGGAGGATATAATGATAAGATACTTTTTGATGTTATTCCTATGGATGTTTGTCATCTATTTTTGGGTAGATCATGGCAATATAACAGGAATGTGATTCATGATGGGAGAATGAACACATACACCCTAGAGAAGAGTGGGAGAACTCACATGTTGCTTCCAATCAAGGATAAGGAGGTGAAACCTGAAGTAAGTAACACTGTACTTCTCATGAGTGGGAAGGAACTTCTTATATAGGTTAAGAAGAAGGAGGATCCACAATTCATTGTGGTCAGGAAGCTGAAGATTTTTTTAACCAGCACAAGAGTGGATGATTTACCAGAAGAGGTTCAGGAACTACTAGAAGAGTTCGCTGACATAGTAGTGGATGAACTACCTCGTTCACTACCACCGATCAGAAGTGTGAGTCATCATATTGATCTCATACTAGGAGCTAGTTTGCCAAACAAAGAAGCGTACAGATTGACGATGCAGGAGAATGAAGAGGTCGAAAGAAAAGTCTAGGATTTATTGGATAAAGGTTTGGTCAGGGAAATCTTGAGTCCATGTGTTGTTCCAATAGTACTCAGTCCGAAGAAAGACGAAGGTTGGAGGATGTGTATTGACTCCAAGGCGATCAACAAGATAACCATCAAGTACAGATTTCCATTTCCAAGGATGGATGATCTGATGGATTGCTTGAGTGGAGCAAAGTATTTTTCAAAGATTGATTTGAAAAGCGGTTATCATCAAATGTGCATGAGAGAAGGTGACGAATGGAAGATAGCATTCAAAACCAATGAAGGGTTGTATGAATGGCTTGTTATGTCATTTGGCTTAACGAACGCGCCAAGTACTTTCATGAGGTTGATGAACGAAGTCCTAAGGAAGTTCATCGGAAAATTTGTCATTGTGTATCTAAATGACATACTGATTTTCAGTAAAATAGTGGCAGAGCATCTGAAACATTTGGCTACAGTCATGCATAAGTTATAGCAGGAGAAGCTGCTGATAAACATGAAGAAATCCTCATTCATGAAGACCGAGCTCATTTATTTGGGGTTTGTTATTTCTGCAGATAAGTTGAGGATGGATCCAGATAAGGTGAAGGTAATCAAGAATTAGCCATCACTAAAGAATATCTTTGAAGTTTGAAGTTTTCGTGGATTAGCTAGTTTCTACCAAAAATTCATCAGGAATTTCAGTGGGATTAGTGCACTGATGATGGACGCAGTGAGGAAGAGACACAAATATTTTCACTGGATAGAAGAAGCTGAGAAGAGTTTTAATTTGTTAAAGAAGAATATCACAGAACAACCAATCCTGGTGTTGCCTGGTTTCCAAAAGACATTTCAAGTGAAATGCGATGCAAGTGGATTTGCAATAGGGGCAGTCTTGAGTCAAGAGGATAGGCCGATAGCATACTTCAGTGAGAAGCTGAAGGAAGTGAAAGTGAAGTAATCCACATATGATAAGGAGTTTTATGCTATTAGGCATTAAAAATTTGGAGACATTAATTGATCCCGAAAGAGTTTGTCTTATACAATGACAATCAGGCATTGCAGTTTGTGACTCAATCAGAGACATGTTAAATGGGTTGAATATATGAAAAATTTCACTTTTGTGATTAAACATATTTCTGGCACTGCTAACAAAGTTGTTGATGCTTTGAGCAGGAAGTGTTTGCTATTGCAGGAGTTCAAAATCAAAACATTAGGTTTTGATGAACTCAGGGACATGTACAGAGATGATCTAGATTTTAAGGAGGCGTACGAAGAAGCTGAGAATCCAATTCTCGGAGATAGAAGCTAATGGACATAATACATGATCCAGGAAGGATTATTGTTTAAAGGTAATCATCTTTGTATTCTAAAATTCTCCATGAGGGATAATTTGCTAAAGGAGAAACACAATGGAGGATTGGCCGGGCATTTTGGTCACGAAAAGACATTCGCAAAGTTGAATGAGTCATATTTTTGGCCGGGATTGCGAGAATATGTCAAGAGATTCATGGACAGATGCAAAATTTTCTATCATTCGAAGGGAAAGAGGCAGAATGCAGGTCTTTATCAACCATTACCCATACCTGACAAGCCATGGGATGCAGTCAGCATGGATTTCATATTGGGGTTGCCAAGAACACAAAAAGGGTTTGACTCAATCTTTGTGGTGGTGGATAGATTTTCCAAGATGGCACACTTCATTCCATGTCAGAAAATCAATGACACAACTCACATTGCGAATTTGTTTTTCAAAGAAGTCATTCCACTTCATGGCTTACCAAGGAGCATAGTTTTGGATCGAGACACTAAGTTCATAGGACACTTTTGGAGGACCTTATGTAAGAAGCTAGGAACTAACTTATCGTTTAGTTCGGCTTATGATCCTCAGACGGATGGACAGATAGAAGTGGTGAATAGAAGTATGGGAGACTTTCTGAGAAGCTTGGTGACAGAACACCATAGCCGATGGGACAACATATTACCACAGATGGAATTTGCTTATAATGACTTAGTTAACAAAAGCACATGGCAGTGTCCATTTCAGATTGTCTATGGCATGCAGTCGAGAGGAATTTCTGAGATGAGAGATTCAGAATAGACTACGATTAGGATCGCTAGGGAAGAATATTTCGCAGAGGCGATGAAGGAACTTCACAGCCAGGTGAAGGAGCGATTACAGAGTTCAATCTAGGAATATAAGCGCAGAGCAGATCAACAAAGGAGACAAATTCAATTTGAGGTTGGTGATTTGATTCTGGCACATTTGAGAAAGGAAAGGTTCCCGAGAGGAACATACAATAAAATGAAGATGAAGAAAATCGGACCATGTAAGGTCTTGAAAAATTTTGGGGCAAATGCTTATGAGATTGAATTACCTGATGGGATCATAATTTCTCCGATATTCAATATCTCAGATTTGTACGCATATAAAGCTGAGGAAATAGGGACGGGAAATGAACAACCAGAGGTCTAGTGGACAAAACAGATGCAAGTTGAAGAAAAACCACAGATGGAGCGCATACTGGACAAAAGGGTCGGTAAGAAGACCAGGCGAAAGAAATACTTTGAATATTTGGTCAAGTGGAAGGTCCATCAAGTTGAGGACGCCAGCTAGGAGAATGAAGCATAGATCCAGAGGCATGGATAGACTGTGCGTGAGCTCATGCATAGGATCCCATGAAAATTTTCAAACAAGGGAGTATGATGCATGAGCATCTCAAGCGAGCCAGCGCGGAGGAAAAAGACAAATGGAAAGGCGTCCAACACAAATTTTGAAAATGTCTTGAAACATTAATGAAGCCATCAAGTGGAGGCACACTTGTAAAATGTAAATGGACCTTCAACGATCCGCTCTCATCCTTAGTAGGTAGAATGCATTTATAATAGATAATGCAAGTTGATGGAAATTAATGTGTAGATTAGACAGTTTAGATTGAGAGAGGGAAACGGGATATAGACACCCTCATTGTGTATTGTAATATAGAATAGAACAGATAGAAGAGATTATGCCAATTGAGAGCATATTAGGGAAGAACATTACCAAGAAGAGAAGATCATATGGAGCTGGAATAGAGAAACTATGTTTGAAAAACACCCATGTACAAAGATTTGAGCAAGAGTTCCTGCAAGGAGTGCAGTGGAATTGTCTGCAAGGAGTGTGTCGAGAAAGGGTTCAGAGGTTTGTCTCTGAAATCTCAGATAAGATAGCTTTTGTTCTCATTCCCTCAAAAGTGCAGTTAGGCACAGGAGTAGTCCAATGTGTGCGCAGGCCGAGTAGAGGTTCAGGTTTTGTAACATGAATAAAGTATTGAGAGGTTGTTGCTGCAGGGAGTGCGCAAAGTCGATGGATTTAAATTCCTTGGAGTGGTTAAGGAATTTTCTGCAAGGAGTGCATGTAGGAGTCTTCTTCAAGACTCAAAGTTAGAGAAATCCCGGGAAGGATAAAACCTTTGAAGTCATCGAAGGAAGCACAGGAAGTTTGTGCATTGGAATAGTGAGAAGGCATTGCAAGTTTGTGTCTTAGGTAGACGAGTACCATGGGAAAACCACTTGGTAAAAATTCGCAGAAGTCCTTGTGAAGGGAAGAGACGGATGGTTGGAATTCTCTGTGGAGAATTTGCGAAGTCCCGTGAGCCGTCAAATATCATGGAGAAGCAGGGGAGTTACAGTGAGTGCTTTCTAGGGGTTCAAGCTCAGGAGAAGTAGAGCCATAGATTCAAGCCAACAGGAGCCATTGGATTTACACATGGATTTCTATTTTGGGGTTTTGTATATTGAAGTCCCGTAATCTTTGCAATAGGACTCACAAAATCATGAAACGCAAAGTCCCGAAGAGCCAAAAGGATTGTGTGGGCCACAGAATCAGCATGGTGGAGAGGTGGCACACTCTCGACAAGGGAGTCAATTCCGTTGACCATTTTGGGGTTTCGTGGGGGGAAGTCCCGAAATATTTGCATTAGGATTTTCAAAATCGCGAAGTTCGAAGTCCCGACAGAGTGTAAGGTCGTTGAAAGGTCAACCTTGCGAGCACATTGGAGATTCCGTAAATAGGGTTTCAGAAGTCGAGGGAATGAGTTTCTTGACATCGCAACTCCTGAAATCGCGATAAGGAGAAATCCAAAATAGCAAGGGAAAGGTCAAGTATTGATTGTTTTCGGGTTTCAGATATGGAGAGACAAGGCGCTTGACCACAGGATTCGTGGAATCGCGAAGTCTGATCTCCCGAAGCGCAAAGGGAGATTCCACGAGGTTTTGCTGTGGGTGTAGATTTCCCAAAAGGGAAATCAAAGAGCCATTTCCGAGAGCTCTTCGGGCCAGTGGAAGAGTAAAGATCCTGTGTATGTGACCTCCAACCTAGCGTTGAGGGGGGTTGCGTCAACGTGTAACTAAGAAATGAAAGTTATGGTTTGAGATCACATCAAGTTTCATTGATGAGGTAGAATGAGATGTTGTTCCACTTGACATTTGTGGGATGCTTTTCGGAAGTCCATACTTGTATGACATAAAGGACATTTTCTATAGGGAACAGAACAAGTATCATATTTTCAAGGATGGAATTGAGTTCATTGTGAGAGATCATCAAATGAATACTAATTTGAGAGTTGTCACTACAGGGAACATGAAAATGCTATTTAATTCTAGTATCCAAGATTCACATTTACAACATACGGTTGAAAGTAAAATAGGTCCTTTGGTTGATGATGTTCATGTTAAGAAGGGAGAATATGTCTGTGGTTCATTATTTTTTTCATTTGTATATTCGGTTTTGTTGTTTAGTTTATTACTAATAAGTGGAGTATGGTTAGTAGTTGCAACAAGGAATGGCGTAGTTTTTGAATTTAAGGGGATGATTAACTTAGTTAGCAACGTTGTTTCAATATTTTTTATCATTATGGTGAGTAAGGTGTTTGTTATCCAAGCAGGAAGGATGGATGATACTGGACAAGTGAGACATAAACATCCTCACTTTATTTTTGAATGATCCATACATTTTGAGGTCCAAAATTTCTTCAGTGGGGATGTGTGATCCAGGAGGATCCAGAACACTCAAAAATATCCAAGAGGATCCATAAATTATCAAAATTGATCTTTTCACATGCTCTTGAAATTGACTTCATTGCGTAGATCTTAGTGATAGCTTTCCAACGACGTAATAATCTCCTCAAACTGTAACGGCCCCTTCGTTACGACTACAAGTGAAGAAAAAGTGCAATTTTTTGTTTTTGTTTTTAGGGAAATAAGGTGACGACAACAACAATTTACCTCACCACTGATGATGAACATAAGCATGCAGTCTAGGCAATAAGAAACTATGACTCAACACACTAACACAGGAGAAACGGGGTGAAACATGTGTTAAAACAAGGAGAAACGATTACCCGCCTGACACAACATGACCATGCCTACAAGCCAAGAGACAACATCCCCCTCCTGACACAATGACCTTGACGAAAAAAGACTAGAACCTCAAGGCACACGAACCAAACACATGAAGGCATTCAACCCATGCTAAAAAAAAAACTTACAATGCTCGACAACAATCACACAAAAGGCACCGACTCCGTCCAATTTATCAGTCACTACTATCCAAATAAGGTGTGCCATGATCCCCTCATCAAGAATCATGCCATTCCCAGGTGGTAGACGCGTCAATAACCTTGGCGCAACACATCCTATCTAGACCAAGGACTCTAGAAAACCTCAACACGCTAGGAGTTGATTACTGACAGGGGGAATATACCCATACCCCACACAAAAGGTCGATGGGACATAAGAGAATGACTACTAGGGAACTCATAGCTTCTTCAACCACCCAACCCATTCATCAAGTCTAAACTAGTCAACAATTACAAATTGTTTTTGACATTGAATATCCATCGAAATTTAGCAAGTCTAAATTATAATTTAGTCTTTAACTTACCAACTGATTAACAATTAATAAAAACCAATTGACCATTATACTTTACACCATATCCGTTACTTTGAATCTAAATAACATCACCTTGGAATCAATCGACAATTCTACATTACAATCAAGCATTAATTTCAAATGAAATAACCTTAATTACGAATCAGTTCGGCAATGTTAAATTATGATTTAATCATTAACTACAATTTAATTTAGCAAGATTAATATATACTTTGGTCAATACTCCTAAACTCATTTAACCATTAATCACCATCTAAAAGGGTAATTGTAAGTTAATCCCTGAAATTACAATCTAACTATCAAATGACAATTTATAACTATATTAGCCACATCAATGTAAAATGCTACAATATAACACTTGTAATCATTTAAGTTACACATGTCGTCTATCTAATATAACCGTACCAAAAATAACTAGTTGTCTGTAACATTAAGAAGGGAACTATTGACTATTAACATCGATGTGGCAATTAATATTAAGAAGGAAACTATTGTCCTTTGACATTAATGTAGCAATTAGCCTGGCAATTAACATGGCAATTACATAGCAATTAATCTGACCAATAACATGGCTGTAGAAATTAATATTTGGCAATGAGAATGCTAGGTACACTCAAATTGAAGGAGAATAAGAAGACAAAACAAACTGCAGAAGGATCAACTCATGGTCATTCAACAATCAACACAGTCGACATTTAAGGCAACTCATGGTCACACCAACAATAAAACTCAGTCACAGTTAATTGGAAAAAATCGTGGGCATTCCAGCAACGCAGTCATCATTCTAAATAGAAAAAGCGTGTCCCTTCAACAACGAACTTAGTCAATCATTTTTGGGGGCAAATCCGTGGTTATTTTCAACAAATTCAGTCACATTTAATTGGCAAAAATTGTGGGCATTTACAACAATCTCAGGCAATCGATTTAATAGCCAAAATCATGGGTGTTTATAGCAAGCTCAGGCAATCAATTTAAAGAAAATTTGTGGGTGTTTTATCATCAACTCAGTCAATCATTTTAAAGAAAATTTGTGGTCACTCCAGCAAACTCAATCACGTTTTCAAAGGGAAAATTGCGACATTCAACAGGAAAACGCAGACATTATTTCACTGGCAAGCTCATGGTCAATAACAAGAAAACCCAAACATCAATTCAATGGAAAAATTGTTGTGCCCAATGCACTGGGGTAACTACAAAAAACAATGCAGAGAGGGATGAAAATAAACATGGTTTCCCTTTTTCATTGCCAGGATGCCAAATGCAAACGCATACAGGAAAAAAGAAAACGTTTTTGTTTTTCTTACCATGATACCAAATATAAAATGCAGACAGAGAAATTAAATCATTTTTCCATTCCAAGATACCATTAACACGCAGACATGAATAACACAAAAAACGTTTATCCAATTCTAGTGTACCAAATATAAAAACGTAGACTAAGAAATTAAATTGTTTTTCCATTTCTAGGATACCATTACAAAAACGCCGATTGAAATTAAATCATTTTTACATTCCAGGTGTTAGAAAAACTGGACTGTGGAGCAATAAAATAAAACAAATGTGGAAAAAAAACACAGAAGATACACAATACAAGAGAGACACAGATTTACGTGGTTCACCCAGTGTGGGATATGTCCACCAGAGAAATTGCTAGGTCCTTCCTTTATTATTATCTAGCAAATGAAGGGATACAACCTACAACAAAACCCATCGTAACCTCCTCTTGTTTCTCTCATAGTCTCCTCTCTCAGAATACAATACTCACCATAACACACAACCACAATACATTTCCCTCATAACAAAGAGTTACATTATAGGGAAAAAAACCCTAACATAATTTCTACCGTTAGATCTGTGACCTTATAATGAACGGTCCACATTTACAATGAAATTACAATATACATTTACAAGGAAATTTTTACTTCGGGGGCTTTGCCTCAGAACCCCTATCGGGGGACGCTGCCCCAGAACCCCCATTGGGGGCCCGCTTTCCCCGAACCCCCCAGCCGGGGGGATAGGCCCCCTCGTACCTCGCAGAGGGGGTACACCCCCTCTGCACTGCCCTGCGTGGAAGAGTGTACACACTTCTTGGGTGTAAAGTCTTCATGGGGTATAAACACGGCTAAAAGCAAGGACCTCTGAATCAGGAACATAATCAGGCTCCATAACCAACAATCTCCCACTTGGAGACTGATCTCAACAACTCCATTGCTGTTGTATATGCTGGACTCTGAACCTTCTTAGACCTTGAAAATTTCTCATATTCATCTTCATTCTTGAAGACCAACTGAAACTGAGCAGGAACTTAGTTTCTCTCTGGTTACTCCGTTTGTTAACATGTTTGCAGGATTCTGGCTAGTGTGTATCTTTTCCAACTTCAAATTTCCATCTTCCAAGGCAGATCGTATGAAGTGGTACCTCAACTATATATTCTTATTCTTTGAATGGAAGGTTTAGTTCTTTCCAATATGAATTACACTCTTACTATCACAGTACAACCTTCTATTCTCCTGCTTCTTTCCCAATTCCTCCATAAACCTTTGTAACCAAATCATCTCTTTACTAGCCTCTATAGTAGCAACATACTCTGCCTCTGTTGTTGAAAGTGCAACAACCT
>JZKD02S0348323.1:697338-716217 GCA_000966675.3 Picea glauca
ATATTGGGTTGGAAATGGAGAATAAAACATGAAATATGTAGAGAATTAATGTTAGAGTGCTTCCCACAATATTAGAGTCAATGAAAATGATATCATTGGTGGAAATGATGGATGAAATTATGATCTAGATTTTATGAGCAGAACGATATGAATACAGATTATTACCAGACGCTTAACATAGAATAACAAATATATAGTAAAATTGGTTTTCTATTCAATAAGGAAATAAGCTGAAACTGTAAAATGCAGTGGAAAACAAGCTTGCTGGAATGGTGGCATCTTATCTCTCAGAAGAGATGTTACAGTTGCGCTCATTCGCAAGAAGATGATTACAATGAGGCTCTCAAGGCCTTTTTAGAATAAACAGGAGTTTCAAAAACCCTAAACATCCAAAAACCTAACCCTAGAAGATGAAGCACCAAAAGTCATGTGGGCCCCATTTGGGTAAATCAGTACATCAACTTTCTGGGGTCGTAACTTTTGCATATGATCTTCGTTTAAGGCATATGATAGCCCATTGGAAAGATCTATCTGAGGAATACAACATTTTCACAAAATTTCATGATGAAATTTTGTGGATCATACACAAACTATTAGATATTCACAGATCATAGACATATTACAAACGAGATCAGTGTTTTTCATTCACAAGTTCCCGAAGGAAAGCAAAGAGGATACACACTACTCTTTTTAAACTCAGACCTCAGACTCTCTCTATCCCGATGTCCCTAATGAGACCTCAAGGGTTTTATTTATACTAAAACTACTAGGTTGTCGATTGACTGAAACTGGCAACTGCCTGTCATAAAGAAAGATTCATTTCAAGTGGATGGGACAATTGGTGGACTCCATTTGTTATCTCATCCCTCCGAGGCTAAGACATATGGGGACCCATACCAACTTTATGGAAAGACTCGACATAAAGTAAAAATAGTGACACAAAGTGGATTTCAACTGGAACCCACGGAACATACGGGACACCACTGTCGGCCCGTTAGACATGAATAGAATCTAATTATTACAACATTGGATGGTCCATCATCCTTCCATGCTATTGATTATGTTATGTTCGGTGATAGAATCAAATGAGTCACCACCATCATTACTGTCGTAATTGAAATGACTACTTGGTGGTGAACCAAAGTAATCTGAGAAAGGTGGTAAACCATTGAAACACTTGTAGAATGGTGAACCTTGCATAGCAAGAATCAAGTCTTCTTTTGTAACACAAATATCTCCATAGTAATCACTGAAGACTTTATAGCTCTGGGGAGCTGGTGGTTCAGAATGGTCATAAAGTAGTTCCCTGCCTTGGAAAGATAGGTTGAAGATGAACTAGGCATTATAATGAGCAACTTCCTCTACTTGTGATCATAACCAATATTTGAAAGCATCTTTACTGCTTCCAAAAAATAATACGTCTCGTGGATAGTATTTCCAGAGTAGGATTAATAACCAACCAGACCACCATATCTGATTTTCCTTGAAAGTTTCACAATCAAACAAGATCCAACAGGAACCAGCAAATCTGGCTTGGATCATAATAGCACAATAATCCTCAAAAGTAATACAATGAGTATACAAATATATGTATCTCTGTCCTTGCATAGGACCTCCTATAATAGTTCCTCTAGACAATTTATGGCTTTGTACAAAGTAGCTATGATTAGGAATACAATGATTATTGGCTTGTATCCATTTTTCTAGGATATTCTTACAAAGAGGACTAGATTTTATACAATATTGTAGGCATTCAAAACAGTAGCAATATTTACATTTGTCACAAATCATGACCCACTTGAATCCTACTGGTGCATCTAGAGTTGTCAAGGAGGATGAAGCCATTTGTTGATTTCTCTTATAGTAGGGGTTGCTTCTCTAGTAACCGGATCTGCAATGTAATTTTATTTCCCTGGCTTATAATGAATATCAAAGTCAAAACCGTCAAGCCATAAACTCCATCTCAAGATCCTTTTATTGCCTTATTCCAAGAGGTTTTGATTAGTTAACATACCTTTCATATGTTTTAAATCAGTTCTTATAATAAAATGAATAGGCTTTAAGAATAGTCTAAATTTCTTTATCCCATTTTTAACAAGAAGAATTTCTTTATGAGACGAGGGATATTTAGACTCTATGTTTAAGAAACATCCAGATGTGTATATGCAAACTTATTCTAGCTTTGGGCCATTCTTTTGCAATAGAACTGCTACCCATGTTTCATTTGATGCATCGGTTTCAAGTATCAATTGCAATGTAACATCTGGGAGGTAGTCTTGGCAAATCTTGGATTTTCTGCATTATAATTTGCACAGTTGCAGTCATCTTGTTATTCCATGGTAAAGTATTTTTTAATCTTTTCTGTAGAATCCTTACATCCTTAGCTTGATTCTCGTAGAACTGACAGATGTAATTGAGACAACCAAGAAATCATTGTAGTTGTTTTTGCTCCAGAATTTCATCAAGGAACTTTGAGAGTTTCTTCAGAACATGATATTGAATTTCAACAGATCCTCTTGATAGGATCAAACCTAGATATTCAATCTTTGTCTTTGCCCGACATATTTTGATTTACTCAAAACTAGACCATGTTTGAATAGGAGATCAAATAACGCTTTAAGATGCGAATGGTGTGACCTGGAAACTAAAGAAAAAACAAGAAAATCATCAATGTATACAGTAACAAAAGGTAATTGCTTAAATATACCATACATCCTTTTTTGAAATTATGATGGGGCATTTTTCAATCCGAATGGCATGAATCTCCACTGGTATTGTCCATGCGGCAAAAAAAATGTTGTTTTGTACCTATCTTGAGGAATAATACCAATTTTCCAAAATCTGCTCTTGAGATCGAACTTGATGAATATATTGCATTTTCCAATCTTAGCAAACAATAGTTTTTTTGAAGGAAGAGGAAATCTGATAGGGAGTAGAGCTTGGTTAAGAGCTCTGTAATTTATTACCATTCCAAGTTTTCCCCTTTTCTTCTCACTATGTTTGTTGACATAAAATGCTAGACATGCCCAAGGGTTTCTACTAGGTTCTATCAACTTTCTTCGCAATAATTCTTTGATCTCATTCTGGAAGTACTCTGATTCTGTTGGAGACAAATGATTTGTAGAGACTTTTTTTGGCTTCGTTGCATAGCCTTCTTTGTAGGGAAAACTTACAAAGGATTGCTCTCTGGTACAAAAGGCGTCAGGATAATCAGAAGTACATTCTTTTTCTATTTTGTCTTTAATATATTTGATTATCTCAAGACTATGTTTTTCAGCATTGTTGACAATCTTTTGTATTTGAACCAGTTTTTCTGCAGACTTCTCAACTTGTGGGAGAGGTTTAGTGTTACCAATCCTGATGTCATAGGATGACTTACTTGGAATGGATATTTTTTTACCTAAAACAACGATCTGTACAAAATTGATACCTATAGTGAAAGGTAGGCATCTATTTAAAAAATCTTGACCTAAAAGAATATCTACACCTGTGTCAAAGCAATAGAGATTTGTTGGTACTTTGGCTCCTTGAACTATAATGGGAAAATCTTTGGCAAAAGTCTGTATTTTTATCTCTGTCTTGTTTACTTCTCTAAGAGAAATATTTATGGGCTACCAATAGTACGAGGGAATTGCACTATACTTTGCACAATAATTCATTGCTCTAGTGTCCAACTAAGCATCAAGAGTATAGGTCATATATCCTGATACTTTAATGTCTATGGAGATGACCAGTCTATCTTCGAATCCATTTATCTGTTTAAATGTATTGACCTCAGTAGATTGGTCAAGAGTGTCATTATCTGAATCAAACATTTATCTTTCTCTTTGTGCATCCTTTTGTGTTATGAGAAAGTTTAATTCTTCTTTTTCTAATTTCAAAGCTTTCCATATGTCTTTAATTAATGCTTCTTTTCCTTTGATTGATTCTTCTATATATTGGATGGTCTTTTCTAATGAATCATCTGTATATTCTTCAACTTCTTCTATTTCTTCCAGATGATTTTCCATTTGTTTGAAATCAAAGCTTTTCCTATAGCTTGTATGTCTTGAGGCTGTATATGATGAGATCTATTAAAAGTTGAATCTGTAGGAGTATAATCTGGTATATTCACCATGCTTGGTTGCTGGTGTTTTGCAAGTTGAGAGTTGATGGAGGAGAGTTGAGCATTCAACCTTTTAGAAAGATGAAATTGACTGGGGGTTATTTGAGACAGTTTAGTTTGGATTACCGATTGATGGTGTCTCAGTGAGGGAATACCATCTTCAGGGGAAAAAATTCTGATATCCAAAAAATTTAATGATTCTAAAACTATAGAGATTTCATAATTGTCAGAATCATAATTGAAATCGTGGGGAGAATCCGAATCATTGTCAGTTAGTGATAAATATTCACCATTTGAATGGTTAGAACCAAGTTACCATTCTGTTGGATTATATCCTGTTTGGAATAAGTCCATTATCTTGTGTTGGAACCTTGATTTCTTCTATGGAGGACACTGTGAAGCCCAGTGGCCAGGCTTTTTGCATACAAAACATGTTGTTTTTGCAGCTTGTGTAGGGCTATGTCGGCATTTGAAAAAGGCTTTCTTTGGTCTTGGTTTGTGATTGCTAAATCTCTTAGGAAATCGTTTCTTGAAAGGATTATTTTTTTATTTTCATTTGAAACAACCATAATATGTTTTACAGGATTATTTCTTCCCTTGCTTTGGTTTGCAACCAAAGTGATATTTTTCTGCGAACACATCGCAAATGCTGGAGTCAAACCATAATTGTTTCTTAACTTATTTATTTGTTTGTCTTCTCAGACATTCTTTCTGTAGGGTTGTGACTATATGTTCATGTAGACCTACTAGAGAGAGTTCTTCTAAATCAATATTCAGTGTTTCGAGATGTTCTCTAACAAGATCTGGAATCTTTCCAGGCATAGCGGAAGGGTATTTTCTTAAGTAGGCTACATTGTCTAAATCTAAATCTCTATACAAAAGATCTTGCATAGTGCACAATAATTCAGGCAACTGGTTTATATGACACAACTTTTGACTCATAAACATATTTGCATAATGTGCAGAGTCTATATGTTGGTTGCCATAGAATTCATCTACAACAGCTTTGATAAGATCATCAATAGGATGATCATGATTCATTATCCTGAGCTTATCTGATTCATTGACTCTATCCCACCAGAGTCCTAGGTTTCATATGAAATCCCAAGTTATCATTAAAGCTAATTCGTTCCATGCAACACGATTTCTAAAAATCATCTTTTATGTTTTTGCTCAAGCTTGCCATTTATGAAATATTATCATCATTTCATTTATGGATCTATAGTTGAGATTAGTCACAGGCGCTAGGTCTATATTTTCTCTACTGAAACTATCATGTTCGTGGGAATTAGCTGGGTCGAATGGAACTTTTTTGCTTGATCCATATTTGGCATTAAACCACTTTTCCCATATAGTTTGGAAGGGATTTCCTCCTGCATCATCATCTAAAGATCTAGGTGCATTTGAAATTTAAGCCTCATCAATTCCTTTGATGAAAGGTACTGGAGAAGATGAGATACTGTTCTGAGATTTTATATCCTCTTGTAATTTGGAGGCCTGAGTTTTGATAGATTGATTTTTTCTATGGCTAGTAAAACTACCTCAACAATTCTAGCAAGATTTGGGTTTGCTAGCTCCTTAGCCAACTGTTTTAATGTCAGCTACTTGGATTGATCGAAAGAGGAACCAAACCATTTGAATGAGGTTTGATCTTCAATCTTAGCAAAACTTATTGGAGAAGTTGGTCTTTTCTCCTTTTCAAAAGAATCTTTTAATTCTTGGACTATTGTCTGAATAATCTCAAGCTTTTCTAAGATCTATCTAAGATGATTTCTAAAGATGTCTTGATTATGCTCAATGGAATCGATTTTTAAATGTAGGCCATTGACATGTGTTTTCGTTTGCACAACATCTTGTGCAATATCATCAAGATTTTGAGCTAAGCAAACAGACTGATAATTTGAATAATTTTGCAGTCTGACTATATCAGGAGATTTTTCTGCATCTATTTTCTTGTATTGGACAAAGTCCAAATCTGCTAGTAAAGTATTGTTTTTGAAAGAGGTAGTGAAATTCCCTAGTCCTAAACTTCTATGCGAAAGTGTAGCAGTTTTTTCTTTATCAGCCCTTGGCAAGGTGTAGTTCATCATATTGATTCGAGGGGCTAAGATATCCATGCATTCTGAACAATTCGAATGTTGTCCTACATGTTCAGTCTTTGACTGGAATGTTCTAAAGGACTTTGATGCAGATGGAGAATTTGTAGATGAAGAAGGTTTTATAGAAGGATATTGGGTAGGAATACAAGCTTTACAAAATTTACACTTCTTTGAACCTTTCTGATGATATAGGAGATGATTATCTAGTTTAGATTTACTAGAAACAGGTTTATATATAAGAGAATTAGAAAAGGAAGTAGACAAACTGGTTGAGAGGGAGGACATTTGTCTTTCTAAGTTAGGCATACGAATTCTTTGAGATCTTCCTATTCTCAAAACATGTTTTCCGAACATATTTTTCTGGACTATCAGTTGTTGTGCTTCAGAAGGCTGATACTTTGATTGTATTGGCTGATAATCAGATTTCCATTCTTCAGGTACTGAAAGCTTGGCAAAACCAAGTGTGAGTGGAGTTATGTTACCTAGACCAACCACCACGCTTTCGGTAGAGGTGCGTTGGAGTAATTTGGGATTCAACACTGGCATAGTAGTAGTAACAAATCTGAGACATGTTGTAGTATGGAGTTGGGAAATGTCGGAAGGTTCAGCCATATCAAAACTGGAAAACTAAATATATGCTTGAAGGAGAGTAGATATGAAGGGATCTGTTAAAGAGACTTGAAAACGAGGAAGAACAGAAGACCAAACTGGGCCATTATGCAAAGAGGCTTGAAAACTGCCAATCAAGGCATCAGAGAAATGATTATGTCGTGATTTTATAACACAATTAAGAACAAAAGTATTTAACCCTGGACGAACTAAAGGGTTAATACCAAACTAGATTAATCCAAGATGAACATACTTAAAACCATGTTCCAATCCCTAATCAATATCTGATTGTTGGAGTAAAGGAATCTGATACACAGTTTGTCCTAAAGACAAAGGAACATTACTAGAACAATAACGTATTAGAGTTGAGGCACGAAACTGAAACATAGGGAGATCATAGATCTTTGAAGGTTCTATTTCTGGCATACGCCAGTTCACATCTAGCTCATATTCTTGAGAGATAACATGAGTATTATACAGTGGGTCAGAAGATGTAGAACTTAATAGACGTTTATACCATTTACTAGGCTTATATTAGACATCAGAGGACAAATCATAACTAGATTGGCCTATATGTTAACTCATCTTATACTACTGCAACTTTCAGCAATATTTTACGACTGCAGGCAAGTAAACGTAATAGGCGGTAAGATATGACTTACTATGGGAAAATGACAATTATAGCACTCCACACCTTCTTAGGCTTCAACGACTATTCTTTTTTCATATAGAAATTGCTAGAGATGATAGTCAAGAAATCACATTGGCTACTATCTCCATTTACACATTGCGAGATCATAGTCAAGCAATCACGTCGGTAATCCAAACTAAACTGTCAAGGTTCTATTTCTGGCATACGCCAGTTCACATCTAGCTCATATTCTTGAGAGATAACACAAGTATTATACAGTGGGTCAAAAGATGTAGAACTTAACAGACATTTATACCATTTACTAGGCTTATATTTGACTTCAGAGGACAAATCATAACTAGATTGGCCTATATGTGAACTCATCTTATACTACTGCAAATTTCAACAATATTTTATGACTGTAGGCAAGTAAACGTAATAGGCGGTAAGATATGACTTACTATGGGAAAATGAAAATTATAGCACTCCACGCCTTCTTCG
Organism: Picea glauca; assembly: GCA_000966675.3. Lineage (NCBI taxonomy): Eukaryota > Viridiplantae > Streptophyta > Pinopsida > Pinales > Pinaceae > Picea > Picea glauca. The sequence goes on from JZKD02S0348323.1 coordinate 705,284, forward strand.
GATTCAACGACTATTCTTTTGTCATACAACAATTGCTGGAGACCATAGTCAAGCAATCACGTCGGCTGCTATCTCCAGTTACACATTGTAAGACCATAGTCAAGAAATCATGTCAGTAATCCAAACTAAACTATCTCAACTAACCCTCGATCAATTTCATCTTTCTAAAAGGTTGAATGCTCAACTCTCCTCCATCAACTCTCAACTTGCAAAACACCAGCAGCCAAGCATGGTGAATATATAACATTATACTCCTACAGATTCAACTTTTGTAGATCTCATCCTATAGCCTCAAGACATACAAGCTATAGGAAAAGCTTTGATTTCAAACAAACAAAAAATCATCTAGAAGAAATAGAAGAAGTTGAATAATATACAGATGATTCACCAGAAAAGACCATCCAATATCTAGAAGAATCAATCAAAGGAAAATAAGCATTAATTAAAGAAATATGGAAAGCTTTGAAATTAGAAAAAAAAGAATTAAACTTTCTCAGAACACACAAGAATGCACAAAGAGAAAGAGAAATGTTTGATTAAGATAATGACACTCTTGACCAATCTGCTGAGGCCAGTACATTTAAATGGATAAATGGATTCAAAGATAGACTGTTCATCTCCATAGACATTAAAGTATCAGGATATATGACCTATACTCTTGATGCTCAGCTAGACACTGGAGCAATGAATTCTTGTGCAAAGTATGGTGCAATTCCCTCGTACTATTGGCAGCCCATATATATTGGTTTTAGAGCAGTAAACAAGGTTGAGATAAAAATAGAGTCTTTTGCCCAAGATTTTCCCATTATAGTTCAAGGACCCAAAGTACCAATAAATCTCTATTGCTTTGACACAGGTGCAGATATTATTTTGTGTCAAGATTTTGTAAATAGATGCCTACCTTTCACTATAGGTAGAAATTTTGTACAGTTCAATGTTTTAGGTAAAACAATATCCATTCCAATTAAGTCATCCTATGACACCAGGATTGGTAACATTAAACCTCTCCCACAAGTTGAGAAGTCTGCAGAAAAACTGGTTCGAATACAAAAGATTATCAACAATGCTGAAAAACATGGTCTTGATATAATCAAAGATATTAAATAGAAAATAGAAAAAGAATGTACTTGTGATTATCCTGACGCCTTTTGGACCAAAGAGCAATACTTTGTAAGTTTTCCCTACAAAAAAGGCTATGCAACGAAGCCACAAAAAGCCTCTGCAAATCATATGTCTCCAACAGAAGCAGAGTACTGCCAGAATGAGATCAAAGAATTATTGCAAAGAAAGTTGATAGAACCTAGTAGGATCCCTTGGGCATGTCCAACATTTTATGTCAACAAACATACTAAGAAGAAAAGAGAAAAACCCAGAATGGTAATAAATTACAGATCTCTTAGCCAAGCTCTACTCCCTATCAGATTTCCTCTTCCATCAAAAGAACTATTGTTTGGCAAGATTGGAAAATGCAATATATTCAACAAGTTCGATCTCAAGAGCGGATTTTGGAAAATTGGTATTATTCCTCAAGATAGGTACAAAACAACATTTGTTGTGCCTCATGGATAATACTAATGGAGAGTCATTCCATTCAGATTGAAAAATGCCGCATCAGAATTTCAGAAAAGGATGGATGATATATTTAAGCAAATACCTTTGGTTATTGTATACATTGATGATTTGCTTGTTTGTTCTTTAGATGCCAGGTCACACCATTCACATCTTAAAGAAGTATTTGATCTCCTGTTCAAACATGGTCTAGTTTTGAGTAAATCAAAAATATGGTGGGCAAAGGCAAAGATTGAATGTCTGGGTTTGATCCTATCAAGAGGATTTGTTGAACTTCAAGATCATGTTCTGAAGAAATTCTCAGAGTTCCCTGATGAATTTCTGGAGTAGAAACAACTACAAAGATTTCTTGTTTGTCTCAATTGCATCCGTCAGTTCTATGAGAATCAAGCTAAGGATGTAAGGATTCTACAGAAAAGATTAAAAAAGACTTTACCATGGAATAACAAGATGACTGCAGCTGTGCAAATTATAAATCAGAAAATCCAAGATTTGCCAAGACTACACCTCCTAGATGTTACATTGAAATTGATACTTGAAACTGATGCATCAAATGAAACATGGGCAGCAGTTCTATTGCAAAAGAATGGCCCAAAGATAGAAGAAGTTTGCATATACACATCTGGATGTTTCTCAGACACAGAGTCTAAATATCCCTCATCTCGCAAAGAAATTTTTGCTGTTAAAAATGGGATAAAGAAATTTAGACTATTCTTAAAGCCTGTTCATTTTATTGTAAGAAATGATTTAAAACAAATGAAAGGTATATTAACTAATCAGCGTCTCTTGGAACAGGGCAATAACAGGATATTGAGATGGAGTTTATGGCTTGACGGTTTTGACTTTGATATTCATTATAAGCCAGGGAAAGAAAATTGCATTGCAGATCTGCTTACCAAAGAAGCAACCCCTACTATAAGAGAAATCAACAAATGGCTTCATCCTCCTTGACATCTCCAGATGCACCAGCAGGATTCAAATGGGTCCTGATTCATGACAAATGTAAATATTGCTATTGTTTTGAATGCCTACAATATTGTATAAAATCCAGTCCTCTTTGTAAGAATATCCTGGAAAAATGGATACAAGCCAATAATCATTGTATTCCTAATCATATCTACTTTGTACAAAGCCATAAATTTTCTAGAGGAACTATTACAGGAGGTCCTATGCAAGGACAGAGATACATATATCTATATAATCCTTGTATTACTTTTGAGTATTATTGTGCTATTATGATCCAAGACAGATTGATGGTTCTTGTTGGATCTTGTTTGATTGTGAAACTTTCAAGGAAAATCAGATATGGTGGTCTGGTTGGCTATTAATCCTACTCTGGAAATACTATCCATGAGACGTCTTATTTTTTGGAAGAAGTAAATATGCTTTCAAATATTGGTTACGATCAAATGTAGAGGAAGCTGCTCATTATAATGCCTGGTTCATCTTCAACCTATCTTTCCAAAGCAACGAACTACTTTATGACCATTCTGAACCACCAACTCCCCAGAGCTATAAAGTCTTCATTGATTACTATGGAGATCTTTGTGTTCCACAAGAAGACTGAATTCCTTCTATGCAAGGTTCACCATTCTACAAGTGTTTCAATGGTTTACCACCTTTCTCAGATTACTTTGGTTCACCACCAAGTAGTCATTTCAATTACGACAGTAATGATAGTGGTGACTCATTTGATTCTATCACTGAACATAACATAATCAATAGCATGGAAGCATGATGGAACATCCAATCTTGTAATAACTTGATTCTATTCATGTCTAACGGGCCGACAGTAGTGTCTCGTCTGTTCCGTGGGTTCTAGATGAACTCCATATTGTGTCACAATTTTTACTTTATGTCGAGTCTTTCTATAAAGTTGGTATGGGTCTCCGTATGGCCGAGCCTTGGAGGGAAAAGATAACAAATAGAGTCCACCAATTGCCCCATCCACTTAAAAGGAATCTTTCTTTATGACAGGCAGTTGCCAGTTTCAAGCGACTGACAACCTAGTAGTTTTAGTATAAATAAGACCCTTGAGGTCTCATTGGGGACATCGGGATAGAGAGAGTCTGAGGTATGATTTTATAAAGAGCAGTGTGTATCCTCTTCGCTCGCCTTTAGGAACTTGCAAATGAAAAACATTGATCTCATTTGTAATATGTCTATGATCTCTCCCCAAAAAATGACGTTTAGGGCCTAAAAACGGCTCTGGAAGTTCAAGACCCGAAAAACTACTAAAAATAGTAAATTATCAAAATTGCTAGAAATCTATTTTGAGCCAGCTGGAAAAGGTGGGTGGCCACCGATATCCACCTGGATCAATCTTACATCCTTAGGAAGAAATGGTATCCATTTCATTGAGTTTCCCCGAGGAAATTTCTGCTGAATTTGGCCCCAGGTGAGCCACTTGCCTTGGTGCAAGAGGTGCCCTGCTTTGACGACTCGATAAATTTGGATCCTTTGTTGTCAAGTGCCCTTGATATATGTGTCCACAATCTGATCATTGGATGCCTGTTGAATGCAGTCGGGGTTGAGCTCTGTTGGTGTCATCTGTTCTTCTACATCTAAGGTGTCCAATAATGGTGGGAAATAAGGACGAAGGAGGTCCATGTTGAACATTGGGTGCATGCCAAGGAAAGGAGGAATGTTGAGCACAAAATCATTATCCCCCACAACCTTGGTGATGGTGTACAACCCATAACGGAGTGTGTGAAGCTTCCGATGGGGTCCTGTAAGGCATTCTTTTTGCAAGTGCAACCAAACTTTGTCACCCACCTGAAACTTATGTGGAACCCAATGTTGATCATGGCGCTGATTGTACTTGTCATTGGACTTCTGTAGGATATATTGAACCTATTGGAAGATGTCTTAGATCCTCTCAATGAACTGGGTGGCTTTGTCAGCCTCAATTGGAGTAAGAGATGAGTCGGTTGAGGTGACCACAAGGGGAAGTGCAACATCTATGGGACCCAATGGTTGGAATCCCAACCCCACCTGAAAGGGGATGTGGTCAGTTGAGCTATGCAAGGCTTGGTTGTAGTTATGTTGGAAATAGGGAAGAGTCTCATCCCATGTGCGAGGGTGCTTGGAATTATACATGTGTAGGATATGCACGATCATTTGATTTACGACCTCAGTTTGGCCATCTGTTTGGGGGTGGAAGATCGTGGATTTGGTGAGCTTGGTGTACAGCAGTGAACAGAGGCTCGACCAGAATGTGCTAAGAAATCGACTATCCCGATCTAAGACAATGGTTTGTGGTATTCCAAAATGTACCCAGACTCAATCAAAGAAGAACTTGGCAGTGGCTTCTGCTTTGATTCTCTTCTTGCAAGCAATCAGAATCACCATCTTATAAAAGCAATCGACAACCACAAAAACACAGTCATTTCCTTGCTTGGTGGATGGGAGGCCCAACATGTAGTCCATTGAGATGGATTCCCATGGTCTGTCAGGAGTAGGAAGATGGGTGTCTAGGAACTATTTCTTAGTGGTTGGTTTGGCAATAGCATAGGAAGCGCAAGACCTGATATACTTGCTGACCTCCTGTCGAAGTTTTGTCCAGTAGAAATGTTTTTGTAGCATCGCCATTGTCTTTTCAATGCCGAAGTGTCCTGCCACCTGGTTGTAGTGGGCTTCCTAGATTAGCTTCGCTCGCTCACTTGAGGGAACACATATATGGCCTAGACGACACAACAACCCATCCTAAAGATGGAAATTATCGACAACTACCTTTGCAGCCAACATTTAGTAGGTGGAGGTGAAGTCCGAGTCTATCTCATAGAGTTGGGCCATCCAGAGGTCTCATGGCTACAGGAGTCTAGTACTGTGGTGAGTGTCGCGACTGGTGTTTTTCTGAGGCAATCAATGATGCGATTGGTGCTTCTTTTTTTATACTTGATGTTGCGGTGCAATTGCTTCAAGTATGTGGACCACTTTTGATGGCAGTCATTCTGCAATTTTCCTTGTGTCTGCATGAACTGTAGTGGCTTATGATAAGTGTGGATGACTGTCTCCCTCCCAAGAATATAATGTCTTCACTAGCGGTAGGATTGCACAATGGAGTACATTTCTTTGTCATAAGTAGGGTACTTATGGACAACATCTGATAGTGTCGCACTATTATAGGCCATGGGGTGGTTGTGTTGCATGAGAACAACACCCACAACATAGTCTGAAGCATCATTCTCAATATCAAAGGGTTGTTGCAGGTCTGGTAGTGAAAGTATTGGGGATGAGCACAAGCGCTGCTTCAAATCACCGAACACTTGTTTTTGGGGCTGACCCCACACAAATTTCACCTTACCACAACCCCTGGTTATTTGGCTGAGGGCCCATGCAATATGGGAGAATCCCAACACAAATCTATGGTAGAAATTGGTAAGGCCCAAGAAGCTCTGAAGCTCAGTGAGTGTGGTTGGAGCTGGCCAGTCATGGATGATTTGGATCTTGGTTGGATCCACATGTACACCATGTTGATCAATGATGTAGCCTAGGTAATGGACCTTGTCCATGCCGAAGGAGAATTTTTAAAAGTTGGCATATAGCTTGTGCTGTCGCAGGGTGTGCAGAACCTGCTGAATATGCTGCAAGTGTTCAGCCCAAGTCTTGCTGCAAATGAGAATGTCATCAAGATACACCACTACAAACGTATTGGTGAATGGTCGCAGGATATCATCCATCATCCTCATGAAAGTGGCTGGAGCATTTTTCAGACCAAAGGGCATGACCAACCATTGAAAAATTCCCTCCTTTGACTCGAAGATGATCTTCCATACATCTGTTTATTCTATCGGGACATAGTGGTATCCAGACTTCAGATCAATCTTACTGAAGTATTTGGCCCCCATGAGTTGATCAAGGAGGTTGTCGATTTGGGGAATCGGGTACTGGTTTCTGACTGTGATTGTATTCAGAGCCCCATAATCAATGCAAAGTCGCTAGGTTCCATCTTTCTTCTGTACCAGCATGATTGGGCTCCCACAAGGTGATGAGCTAGGATGGATGTGCCCCTTGTGGAGAAATTCTTGGATCTGTCACTTGATCTCCTCATTCTCTAACAAAGAGCAGCGATAGACTAGCCCATTGGCCAGCGATGCATCGGGGGTTAGATCGATGGAGTGCTTGACCTGGCAGTGTAGAGGTACCTCGGTAGGTGAGGAGAAGATATCTAAGTATTCTTCCACGACCTTATCTACTTGCTTCTGCTGTGTGGAGAGGTTAGCCGCAGAGACCCTGGATGTGGCTGTGATTTTTCTCTCATTCTGAGTGCGAATCACAAAGAAGACAAACTTCCCCATCTGAGAGATGAACTTCCTGCATTTCTTAGCATAGATCAAGGAAATAGCACCAGGTGGGACAACCTTAGGTATCTTGTACAGTTTTCTGTTCAAAGTAATAATAACACTACGAGGCCTAGACTCATAAACAACATGACGTTTCCATAAATAAGGTTGGCCCAAATGAACATCACAAACTTCAAGAGGAAAAACATCACACAATACCTTGTCTTTGAAGGGCTTGATGTCGTATGATAGTCGACACTGTTGGCTGATGTAGATATCACTTCCTTGGCGAAGCCATCCAATGGTGTAGGGTTGTGGGTGCGGCATTGTCGGCAGGGCCAATCGCTTGACGACCTCTGCTGAGATGAGGTTCCTCTGGCTACCACTATCAATGATGAAGTGTAGTGGGGTGACTTTTACCCACATATATGAATGGAAGAGGTGCTCTCCTTCTTCTGGCTCATCTACAACATCTTGTCTTCAAATATAAGAATATCGAAGAAGATGCATTGTCTGTTGGTAGTTGCCGAAGGATTTGCGCGAAATTATCCATCATCTCGTTCCTCGGTTGCATGAGGGGTTCCTCAATCAACAGTTTGAAAGGATCTCCTGTCCCGTCATCTTTCTTTTCTCCTTCCATGAGAGGTCGCTTGGGTGTGCGAGAGCTTTTGTCCTTGAGAGAAGCAAGCTCGAGACCCAAATCTTTGTACTCTGACCTCGTTGGGGACATGCATTAAGATGACAAGGAGCAGACGGATCTAGTACCATTGATCCAGATTTTATGAGAAAAATAGAACGAATACAAATTATTACCATATGCTTAACACAGAATAACAGAGATATAGTAAAACTGGTTTTCTATTCAATAAGGAAATAAGTTGAAACTGTAAAATGCAGTGGAAAACAAGCTTACTGGAATGGTGGCGGCTTATCTCTCAGAAGAGATGTGACGATTGTACTCATTGGCATGAAGATGATTACAATAAGGGTCTCAAGGCCTTTTTACAATAAAAAAGAGTTTCAAAAACCCTAAACATCCAAAAACCTAACCCTAGGTGATGAAGCGCCAAAAGTCATGTGGGCCCCGTTTGGGTAAGTCAGTACATCAACTTCTCGGGGTCGTAAATTTTACATACGATCTTCATTTTAGGTGTATGATAGCCCATTGGAAATATATATACAAGGACTACAACATTTCATGATGAAATTTTGCAACCACAACATACCACAAAAAACGTCGTTTAGGGCCTCAAAATGACTCCGAAAGTTCAGGACCTGAAAAACTGCTAAAAATAGTAAATTATCAAAATTGCTAGAAAGTTGTTTTGAGCCAGCTGGAAAAGGTGGGTGGCCACCGATATCCACATGGATCACATTACCTATAACTAGTGCAATGTAGGACTCTTACACTTCACATGGCATGAAGATTGTACTCAACCCATGCTCCCATTATTATGTGAAAAGACTTTCCCCACCAACCTCTTACATAGATTCAAGGATTGGTTGATAAATCAAAGAGGGTATATGGCTTCATTTAAGGCACATTGTAGAAAAATATGAGTTCTGAGAATGAATTTGGATATAGAGGATTTATTTTCCCATATTTCCCCTTTCATCTTCCCCTATAGTGGAATCATAGTGCCTCTCATGCCTTCATGTGTTTTCTATGGTGGGTTGCATCACCATACATTGAAGCACGTTGAAGGCCTACTTACTATTTAACTATTTGAGTGAAGGTCAATTGAGTTGTGTTAGAGTCTTAGGATTGTGTTTTTTATTTGTAAAATACACCATGTGAGGTTCTTACATCAAAGCCATACATTGTCATTGACCTATTGAAATAAGTATTATCAAATAGTTGTTGTACCGCCCGAGCACATATTTCAGTTTAGACACACTTTCTTTGAGTATTTCATCTTCTATATTGCATTATTTATTTTATATGTAACCTTATAGGTTAGAAATATCAAAATTATGAATGGCCTATTTGTAAGAATCTTTACCTTCTCCTTGCACAAAAAATAAATAGAATAATAGATTAAGACTTCAATTTCTTATTGTAAAACCTCCTATCTTAGCATAGTTTAATCCTTTAATCATTATATTATATTCATATATTAAGAAAATGTTACACAGTTGTCCCTAAGATGCTAACAATTGTCCTTGGACCATGGTTAGGGCCCAATTACCAATCCCTATCATGCCAAACCTCACAGTGGATTCAATATTATACTTTTGGGCTAAAGATTCCATTTATAAAGCTTGTTTGGTGGTTTCAAACCCTATGCATGGTCCATGAACMATAAAGAATATTYTAACACCCACAATACATTGGATTTTATCCTTGGACCATGGGAAATATCTTAATAACCATCTAGAGTGGAAAATATCATAATGGTTCTCAAGTGATCTTTTTCCCAATAAAAGATCAAGTCGCAGACATTTTCACAAAGTCTCTTCCAGAAGTGAAGTTTTCCAAACTTTGATCTATGTTAGGAGTTTAATAAGTTGTCATTAAGGGGGGATATGCTCTAATGCATCCTTCTTTCTCCTATTGTGTCACTTTTGTAAATCCTTCAAACATATCCTAGGTTGTTAGGAGTTATTTAATATAAAATTGGTCTAATATTTCTTTATCCTAACATGGATAAGGCCTTGAATCCCATCCTTCGTCAAAAAATTCTCCCAATTGCATATGTATCCCACTTGGTGGCTAAATATCCCATTTGAAGGATGCATGTAATGGTTTAAGACACCATTTTATCCCATGAGCCCTCAAATATTAATTTATTTGATATGTCTATTCTTTTCACTACTTTACCATGGTCAAGACACCAAGATCCATCCTTGGTATGAAAAAAATACTATAGGCACCCATATCCCATTTTGAGATCAAATATCCTTTTTAGAGGTCCTATGTGGTGATTTGAGTCCATGTTCATGGACAATATCCTTAAAATATTTATATATGACTTGAGTCCCTTTATTTTCTCTCCTTGTCATGGTTATGACCCCTAGACATATCCTTGGTGCATGAAAGCACCTAACGTCACACATATCCCAATTGGAGGCCAAATATCCCCTTGAAAGAAACTTTGTAGTGGTTCAAGGACATGTGCATGGTTTATGAGCATTAAAAGTTTCATTTAGATCTTAAGACCCTTTATTTTCTCGCATGACCATGGTCACAGTCTCAAAATCCATCGATTGCATCTAAAATTTTCTAATATTTCCCAAATCTCATTCATATGTTAAATATTATAATCCCTAAAATACTAATTTAGATCATACAACCCTTGTTTTCCTTCATTGACCATGGTCAAAGCCTTGAGACCCATGCCTGGTATGCAAATTCTCTTAATGATGCCTATTTCCCACCAAGAGGCCAATGATTTGAGTTTTTATGGTGGTTTGAGTCATTTTTCATGGACTAGGGCCCTAGAAGCTTCATTTACATCCAAATCTGTGAGATCCATATCTTTTATGTAAATCCTCCTAAAAGTACCAATATCGCGCTCAAGGAGATTGTTAATTTCTAAAAGTTTTTTTTTAGTTGTTTGAAGAATATTCCATGTCCCATAAAACTAGTTACACTCATTTATGGATTAAAGACCTTATTTTCATCCCCTAATCATGGTCAGGGCCCAAAGAGCCATATCGACTACACAAAAAATCCTAACGGAAACCCTTTCTCATTCATATGAAAAATATCCCCTTTAAAGGGATGATGTTGTAGTTAAAGGCCTTGATCATACTTTATGGATTAAGGACCCTATTTTCATCACCGAATCATGGTCAAGGACCCAACATAAATCCATACTACACAAAAAATCCTAATGGAAACTTCAACCAACCTGTATGCAAAAGATCCCCTTTAAATGCCTCATATTGTAGTTCATGGCTTTAATCATGGCCTATTAACCCAATAATATTTTTTCAAGGCCTAATTCCTTGGATTTATCCCAAAACCATGGTTAAATCCTTCATAGCCATCTTTGATACACAAAATATTATAACAATACCCATATCTCACTCAAAGGTTCATGATTCCCTATAGACAACATGTTATGTGGTTTAGGG
>JZKD02S0348323.1:716267-733406 GCA_000966675.3 Picea glauca
ATGATTCCCTATAGACAACATGTTATGTGGTTTAGGGAATTGATTATGTCCCTTAATCCCTAAAGGATTCATATATAAATGACCCAAGGGCCTTATTTTCCTTGCTTGACCATGGCTAATTACTTAATGCACATGTCCCTAGTCAAAAATATTTCATAATGGTACACATATTCAACTTGGAGGCCAAATATTTCCTCTAAAGGGATTATGTTGAAGGTGATGTTCATGGATATTGAGCCTTAAAAATCCATTTATGGAATAAGGCCCTTATTGTCCTCCCTTTGTTATGGTAAAGTTCTTGAGATCCATTCCTACTATGAAAAAACTCATTATTATACCCATATCCTACTTATATGACAAACATTCACTTTAAAGGAACTATGTTGTAGTTTGAGGCCTTGATCATGGGCTATTAGATCAAGAATATTAACTTAGGTCCTAATTCCCTCGACTTCTGACCCAACCATGGTCAAGGCTCTAGTACCCATATCGATTCCCTAATGCATAAAAACTTTTAATGGCACCCACATACCACTCTAATGATAATGATATCTTATATAGGGCATGTTTTGTGGTTTGTGTGCTTGTCCATGGCCCTTGTAGGTTCCCAAAAGATTCATTTAGAAACTAAGGGATTTATTGTCCTATCATGAACATTATCAAGGCATTCAGACCCATCCCTATTATCCAAGGAATTATAGTATAAACCATGTTCCACTTGGAGGATATGGTAATATTAATATTAAAATTGCAGCCTAAAATAATTTTTTAATTGTTTTTTTAAATAAATATTGTTCATCGCAATTGTGATGACAGCTTAACTTGCTGCGAAAATTTTGCAATATGACCAATGAAAAGTTGTCGTCGCAATTGTGATGAAAACTTAACTTGCTGCAACAATTTTTCTATATGACCAACAAAAAGTTGTCGTCGCAATTCCGATGACAACTCAACTTGCTGCAACAATTTTGCTATATGGCCAACGAAAAGTTGTTGTCGCAAGTGAGATGACAACTTAACTTGCTGTGACACTTTTGCAATATGACCAACGAAAAATTTTCGTCACAAATGCGACGACAACTTAACTTGCCGCAACAATTTTTCTATATGGCCAACGAAAAGTTGTCGTCTCAATTGTGATGACAACTCAACTTGCTACGACAATTTAGCTATAGAAACAATGAAAGTTGTCGTCGCAAAGGTTGTCGCAATTGAGATGAAAAGTTGGTTTCACATTGTTTGCCTTTATTTCCATATTGGCGACGATATTTCTTTTTTTGTCGCAATTGTCAAAATTTACCTAGGGTCATCACTCTTGCGACGTTAATTCAAGTTCGTCGAAATTTCCACATGCCATAAACCAATGTTTTAGAGACTCAAGTTTCATCTCAATATCAACGACATAACATTGCAAGAGCGTCGAAATTGTCATTGCAAAATGGCCCAAATTTTCTAGTGACCGGAAGGTTTTCTAGACCTTCTACTACTCCCTTCTCGTTTAACGCAAGGATCACATAAATCTTACACCCCTTGTGCATGCTCTTTTGTAGCTGTAAGGAAGATATGAACCTCAAGGAAACTCCCTGGTTCTGACCTATAATCAATCGTCTTTTTCCCTCATCATCAACCAAGCTCAACCATTTGGTCTTACAGTTGAGTATTGCCTCATGCGATTCCAACCAATCCATACCAATCACGATGTCATAAGATCCTAAGATCGTGATGTACAAGTTGGCCCTGGTGACAAACTCTCCCAGGTTAAGGGTATAACCCATAACCTTTGCTCCAACCTTATGTTTGGCTCCCGAAGCCATCTCTATGAAGCTAAACACATCTTGTTCGACTGCCTTTACGTTAATACTTTTTAGCATTGCACCTGAAATGAAACTCTCGGTAGCACCAGGATCTATCAAAATACTAAGGGTCTGGTCAACGACGGTACGTGACATCTCGAGCACAGTCGACTAGTGATCTGCTTGGTGGTTATTCATCATTGCATGAATCCGATGGGCCTTGTCTGTATCTCACACGGTAGTGGGTCCAGATAATCTAGACCCTCTAGTCTTCTCCACCGAGCAGTCGTCCTGGTAGTGTGGCTCCCCATACATCCAACACCCCTTCTTCAGTCCAATACTCCTGGTACCCGAAGTAGAAGATGACGGCCCACTGACCTGGAATCCTGGTCTGTTATGCTAAATAGGCCTAAATTGTTGTTGCTGCGATTGACACTGCTTCTGATGATGTGGTCCCCAATAAGGTGTCCCTTGTTGAGGCATCGGTCACCGAGGTGTAGTGAAAGTGGATCCCCTCTGGAAGCCATGATATCATGGCATATGTCTAGCTAGTGTCTAATGCTTCTATGCACTAGACGACACATGCCCTGTTGGTCTCGCTGGATTCCTTCTCTAACCCCCACTGATAAGCTCCTCCTCTCCTATGAGAGCCTTCTGGATGGAATCATGCAAGGTTTGAGGCATCAGAATCCTAACCTTTTCACATATGTTTCCATTAAGGCCGAACACGAACTTGTTGACATAAATTTTCTTAGTGTTAATATGTGGAGCAGCTCCAATAAATGGGCCTCGTACTCAGGCACCGTACGATCACCCTGTCATAAGGCGTTGAACTCATTGAGTTGACACTCAATGAATTCCTCTGATAGGTACCTCTCTCGGAAATGTTCCTTGAACAATTCCCATGACACGTCTTCGACAACCATGTTTAGTTGCAGTAGGAGCATCTTCCACCATAGAAGATCTCTTTCTTTCAGTTGAAAGACCACCATGCAGACCTTCATTTTGGAGGTATAGTCATGAAGTGAAAAGCACATCGCCATACTCTCCAACCATGCCTCAACGGCTACGTCGTCCAGGGCACCAAATAACTCAGAAAATTTGACCTTCTCGAGTTTGCGGTGAATGCTACCATTACCGACTGGAGCACGCGGTGGACCCTCAGGGGGTGTTGGTGCTCTGGCATCATATCTTTCCAAACGACTGATCAGTGCCTCAAACATGCACTGAAAAGATCTCATCATCCCAACCACATAACCCACCACTATCTGCTCCTGCTCGACAACATGTTCATTTTCCTGGGGGTTATACCCCTCAGGCATGGATGTTTTTGGAGGCGTTGCACCTCCTCCCCTACCACCCTGTCCTTTGCCTCCGCAGCGTCCTCTAACCATGATTACCTATACGAATACAAGTCAACTCAATTACCAACATTATAATCAAATCATATCAACGAAATAAATAGTGATCCCAAATCGCATGTTGAACCTCGCTCTGATACCATATGTAATGACCCCTTCGTTACGACTACAAGTGAAGCAAAAGTGCAATTTTCTTTTCTTTTTTTAGGGAAAAAAGGAGGCGACGCCAACAGTTTAACTCACCACTGACAACAAACATAAGCATGCAGTCCAGGCAATAGGCAACTATGACTCAACGCACTAACACAAGAAAAACAGGGAGAAACATGCATTAAAATAAGGAGAAACGACTACCCGCCCGACACAATGGGACCACGCCTACAATCCAAGGGAAAAAATCCCCCTCCCAACACAATGACCTTGATGAATAGAGACTAGAACCTCAAGGCACATGAACCAAGCACATCAAGGCATTCAACCTGTGCACAAAAAAAAACTTACAACACTTGACAACACTCACACGGAAGGCATCGACTTCAGCCAATTTATCATTCGCCGCTACCCAAATAGGGTGCGCCATGATCCCCTCATCAAGAATCATGTCGTCCCCAGGTGATAGATGCGTCAACAACCTTGGCGCAACACATCCTATGTGGACCAAGGACTCTAGAAAAATTTGACGCGATAGGAGCCGAATACTGATAGGGAGACTATACCCATACCCCACACAAAAGGTCAACGAGACACAAGAGGACGACTACTAGGGAAGTCATGGCTTCGTCAACCACCCAACCCATTCATCAAGTCTAAACTAGTCAACCGTTACAAAATTGTTTTGACATTGAATACCCATCAAAATTTAGCAAGTCTAAATTATAATTTAGTCTTTAACTTACCAACTAATGAACAATTAATACAAACAAATCGGCCATTCTAATTTACACCATAGCCATTACTTTCAATCTAAATAACATCACCTTCGAATCAATCAGAAATTCTACATTACATTCAAGCATTAATTTCAATCGAAATAACCTCAATTACGAATCTGTTCGGCAATGCTACATTATGATTTAATCATTAACTACAATTTGATTTAGCAATATTAATCTATACTTTGTTCAATACTCCTAAACTCATTTAACCATTAATCACCATCTAAAAGGGTAATTCTAAGTTAATCCCCGAAATTACAATCTAACTATCAAATGACAATTTATAACTACATTAGCTACGTCAATGTAAAATGCTACAATATAACACTTGTAATCATTTAAGTTACACATGTCGTCTATCTAATATAACCATACCAAAAATAACTAGTTGTCTGTAACATTAAGAAGGGAACTATTGACTATTAATATCGTTGTAGCAATTGACATTGTTGTGGAAATTAATATTAAGAAGGAAACTGCAGTCCTTTGACATTACTGTAGCAATTAGCCTGGCAATTAACATGGTAGTTACATAGCAATTAATCTGACCAATAACATCGTTGTAGCAATTAATGTTTGGTAGTGAGAATGCTGGGTACACTCAAATTGAAGGAGAATAAGAAGACAAAACAAATTGCATAAGGATCAACTCATCGTCATTCAACAATCAACGCAATCAACATTTAAGGCAACTCATGGTCGTTACTATGTTCAAGAGAAGTCCATATGAAACCTATATTGAGTTGGCCATTTGCAGCTTTCCATTCTCTCCATGTCGGCCTTCCCTGTGTCCAGTCCAATTCACATCATATTATGTTTTACCTTCAGAATCTGTTACTCATTTCGTGTCATTGATGGGGGATACATCAAGGCCCTCCTCTGATGAGTTTTGTTCCGTCGACTTCAGCTCATTATCCGGAATCAAGACTTAGAAATTATTTGGTACCTTGGAGCTTGCATGCCTCAATGGCAGGTTTCCTCTCTTTCGATAGTGGGTTTACATCATTCACCCCTGATCGAAAGATTCCATCGGATGTTCGACTTCAACTCATTTATTCACACTCAATGGATTGTACTATGGTACCTTGCGAGTCATTGACATCAATGGTGATCTCCCTCGCTCTTGTTAACGGTTTCATCATTGACCAGTAATCAAGTGGTTTCTACCATGTTCGACTTCAAGACATGTAATCACACATAGATCCACTGTGTATGTCTCGTGGCTACGTCGTCTTGATTTGAAATTTCTCGCATAGATCCACAGTGTATGCCGGTGGCTATGCTATATTTTGACGGCATGGATCCACAGTCTGTGATTGGTGGCCATGACCCATGTCTACAATTGTCATCAGTCTATGATCTGAGTATGGAAATGCCTCCCTCAAAAGTGGTATATATGATATTCTGCAAATGCTTGGTTGTTCGCATGTTTCTGATTAGGTGTGCTCCTGGTTTCTGACACACACATCTAGCTTACAAAGTCTATCGGCTGTCACTGGTTCCAACCTCATACTTTGGGGGGCATTCTGTTAGCCATGATTTTGGTCATCATGATGATGTATTAATGATGGTGTACTCAGGCTCTTCATAATAACTTTCTCCTGAAAAAAGGTTATTTTCATCTCTTCCAAAAAACTCATTTTTGAAGACTGTTCGCAGGCTGCTAGTATATTTGTCTACGAGAATGCATGATTCTCGTAGGATGCCTTAAGCCATGGTGCGAGAAGTTCGCACTATGTTGAACTACTAGGGTGCGAACTCTTTCTAAAGCAAGGAAAAAGATGACTTCTCGATGTTTCTAGAAGGGAATCTTCTAGAAGGATGAGATGGCATTCGAATGGTTATCCTAGTACTGGACTCCCTGATATTTTGGGATCATTCTTATCCAAGTAACTAATTCATTCTCTCCTATATATTAAGAGAATTCTCATGGAAAAGGTTAAGCAAGATTCATTGGAGAATTGGTGAAAGAATTGTGTGAAGGACTGGAGCTACAGCAGTTTGGAGACTCTAGCAAGTTTATCCAAAAGATATGATCTTCTTCATGCAAGTGAACAAGTGTGTGTGTTGGAGCCAAGGGTCATCGAAAGGAAGTTTGTGACATCAAGGCTCAAGTTGTAAGCTTTACTTTTCATTAATATGATACAGTAGCATGTCCCTTTCCCATAAAGTTAATTCCACTATATTGTATAATTCTTTGATCATATACATAGATTGATTGTTGAATAGATTGTGCTTTCTTCACTTTGGTTGGTTTGTGTTGTCTTGGTCTTGGATGCATGAGAGCACTGGAGTGAAGTGGGAGCAACAAAGACCATAGGAAGCGATAATAAGGTATGTTCTTTGTTCTTGCCTCCTATTTAACTCAATGGTTAGAATCTAGGGAAAGAGTCATGTTCTGTCTTGCTTTGTTCTAGATCCAGGTGGATCTAGGGAGATTGGTTTGTGTCCGCACTTATGGATTTATCCAATAACAAAATTGGCGACTCCGCTGGGGAATAATCCCATTTTCTTTGTGTCTTTTGGTGTTTTTCTGTGGCCATTTTATCTGGTTTTACTTTTCTCCTATCCTATCAATCTCTGAGTCTTTAGGATATCTTGATAGACTCTCTGGGTCCAAAGGACTTTTTCAATTTTTCTTCACTTTCCAAAATTTTGACTATGTTCAGGCATTCTCGCACTGTACTTCATTGCATCCTGCGATAATAAGTAGACTTCACACTCTGCCTTTAGGTTTCAGTGCGAGGTTCTCGCACTCTGCTCAAAGGTCACCTGCAAGAATCAATGATTCTCACACTGTGTAGTATTGCCTGCCTGTGAACTCATTTTTTCAAAAATTTGGATTTGAGTTTTGGTATTTTCAACTGCTCAGATCAGTTTGATTGCCTCATAAGAATTTCTTGGACCATATATTGATATCTTTCTTGTCTTCGTTTGCATGCATGAACAGTTTTACGATTTCAAGGCTTTTCATGTCATTTTTGGTTTGACTTTCGTTTCTTGACTTTTCTTGGCAAAACCATTCTCTTTGAATTCAGATTTTGAGTGTGTTTGATTAGTTAAAGAACCAGTGATTGGTTGAAATTTGAGTGCTTGGTTTTTCTCATTTGCTTATTGGTTTGAAAGATAATTTTCTTTTTCATTTGAAAAGACTAAATTGGTTTGCTCTTTATTTTTGTTTACGTTGAAAGAGTGGATTGGGTGTTTATTATTGCTTGTTCATTTGATTTTTGACTTTCTGTACTCTCGCTGTCATAGTGTGAGTCCTTTTTGAAAAGTGAACAACAAGTTTTTCTTTCAAAAAATTCTTTTAGTTTTAGAAAACATTGCAAATCAAATTATTGAGATTGTTGAAGTGTTTGAACAAGACACAATAGAGAATTTTCATTTGATAAGTGATTGTTTGCATTTGAATTTTCAAGGAAATTTTGCATTGTAGTTCAAGGTTGATCTGGAAAACTTTCTCTCTCTCCAATACATAGAATTCATTGAACGAAACGTGATTCTCATCCTTGCATTGTTGGGTCAGAGTCATACAACATAAGTTTCACTTCTATTTCCTTTGAGTAAACAACAGCTCTTAATAACACTGCGTAATCATAAAATTTATCTAGTAACTCTTTTCTAGGGCTCTTTACACCAACATTTAGCTAGGCTAGCACTTTGGAGTAGGAAGAGAGATACATTCTCCAAAAGAACAAAACACACAATAACATCTTGTGTCAAGGAGTGTTAAATTCCATTTTCAACATCTTGTCCTGGGAAGCCCTTCTCACACAAGGGTTAAACACTAGGTCACATTGATATTGGCAGAGTTACTCACCTTGCTTTGTTGATATCAGTGTAGACATTGCACATATTACGGGGATCACTTGGAGGTATATCCACAATGATGAGTGAATCCTTTTGAGTTGATTGCGGGCTAAATACCCTGCCCTTGCGTGTGGATCGGACTGTCGACTATCCCCCCAGTCTTTATTGTTGTTGGTGGTGACCTTAGTGGCCTTTCTCTCTAGGTTCTTACCCAAGGTGACTGTGGAGGGGAAAGTCTTCATGGTACCTGGAATTGACGTTGACCAAACTCACTCGGGCTCCTTGGAGGGTATACCCAAGATTATGTGTGGGAGCTTACACTAGGGTGTAAGTCCGTTAAGCAGGTCGTCAGCGTAACTTTTCCACCCTAGCCCCGCCCCTTCTCCTCCCGTTGTTGCGACGTTGGATTTCATCACCAACTAGTGACTTCCAAATTAGAAGGTCTCGTTTTCCTGGTGATTGCTTCCTAGATTTTGTTTACTAGCGCGTGTTGTTTGTTTCTTGAAGTTGACCATAGGATTTTCTTCATGAAGTTTGTCACTCGTTTACAATAGCTCCTCCACGTTGTTCACGTAGAATGCATGGTTTATCTCCAGAGCATCTGGACGATTCTCAACCCTTTCCTACAGGTACACCTGAGGGCTCTCCTCGAAAAAGTGAAGCCACAGTCATCACCACACCACAAGTGGAATGAACTGACTCTCTAGAACCTTTATGAATTACCAATACTCGAGAGGACTTTCGACTTCACCCTGGTTCTGAGCGACCATTTATGCAACTGAATTCTTCCTGAGAATTAGTTGTTACATCTTCTGGATCACCCGTTGGGCCTTTTCCTGGCATAGAAGGCCAAGATCCTTTTTGGTCTACAGGTGTTTTCCAAAGGGACCTTTTTGGTCCTGGTTCACCCGTGATTTCTAAAATTACTCATCCTGTGATTTCCGAGATCTCTAATCTTGAGACAGTATTGTTGACTACCACTTATCACTTTACTGTCCCTGCCAAAATGGCCCATATCACGAATACTATGAGTGTCCCAATAGGGTTCACTGCGGCTGGTCTTGCTCCTATAAACATGCAGTGAATGCCAAATTTCACTCCAACACTACCACCCGGATACCGTGTATTGAATTCTTCTATTCCAACACCTCCGCAAACCCCATCCGGTTCTCCAGGTGGTCCTTCTTTTCTTGGGCACCCTATTCCCGATTTTATTCTGACACTCCCTCAATTTCCTACTGGCAATCCTAATCCTAGTGGCACTATCTCGTCCATTACACCAAACTTGCAGATTCCCATTGGTGGACAAGGTGGTCCGATTCAACTTCCTCTTACCGGACACATTCCAATTACTACACAACCTTCGATTGGAACACAACTTCCGGTTGGAACACCACCTATGATAGGGGGACCAACCCCACCTTTTGGACAAAATATACCTCCCTCTTTGGCCCAGTATTGGAATCAGATGATACAAAATCCTCCTCAAATGACTGGGGGGCAGCAGTTGCCTGTCCCTACTATAGGCCAACCATATCCAGGTATACCCAATCCTATTTGGGGTATGAATGCTCAACCTCATGTCCCTGCTCAAATTTACAATCCCTCGAGCTACTATCCTCTCCAACCACCACTGAATCTGCCTGGGTCTTCCCATTATGCGCAGACCGCTTACGGTCCTACTAGTTTGCCAACAGGGTTTCCACCCCAAAGCCACTAGTACCCGCAGGTGAATCGACAGTTACCTTTTCTTGCTACTTTGGATTTGCTGGATTTGTCACGGATTTTAAATGATCCTATTCGTCACTCTCCCCAATGGCCTGTTATTCCAGCCAAGATTCCATCGGACATTCCTAAATTCGACGACAAAGTGGGAGAGGACCCAAACAATCAAGTTATGACTTTTCACCTATGGTGTTCATCCAACTCCTCGATGGATGATTCTATTCATTTATGTCTTTTTCAATGAACCCTTACCGGTTCTGCTGTGAAGTGGTATATTGAATTGCCATGAGGTTTCTTCTTTGATTTTAACACCCTATCTATGGCTTTCTTTATGCATTACCAGTTACTGATCCGTTATGATACCGGGACTGAGATTTTGACTTCCTTCAAACAGACTAAAGACACTCATATATCAGATCATATCCATGAGTGGCAAAGGAGACGACGTCTCATTAAACTTGAACTCCCCTATTAGTTACTAGCAGAATGATTTACAAAATCCTTTGTGAACAAAATTGGTAAGGACATTGCCATGGGTGTCGTTGTCATGGAGGAGCAGGCTATAAGTCGTGCTCAATATCTTGATCTCGTTTATTCAAAAATGGGAACACTTTACGATTTATTACCTGATTTACCTCGTCCTAATACATCCAGTACTTCAACTACTTCCGCTGCCTCGCATGCAGCTAATTGCGTGATTGGTACTTCCCAAACCCAATCACATTCCATTTCAAGCACAACCCCTAAATCTGCTTCTTCTAATGTTCAAAGTACTCCATCTCCTGCCACTCCCACCGGCAAGACTTCTAAGGTAAATGTTGTCCAATCTACCCTAGCCGGTAAAAACAAATCTAAAAAGGGGAGAGGTAAGAATAAGGAGGGAAAAAATAATAATCAAGCAGAGCAAACTAAAACCACTCTTGTTGAAGATCGGGATAAGCACAAACCCCGATACCCTTGCCTTATATGTGGTGATGATCACTACACGAAGGATTGTCCACGACCTGCCGAGGTCACTAAGTTCCTTCAAGGAGCTCCAAAACCTTCTACACCAGCTATCTTGTCCCAACCCTTCCCGTCTCAACAACAGGCATAGTTGGTCATTCACGACCAACCCTCTTCTTCTACCACATCATATGTTTTGAAGTGTACTGGTGTTTCTAAGCAGAACAACGTTGCACTCACGACTTGAGCTAAAGATGATTCTCCATCTAAGGAGAAGGTTGACAATTTACCTCCTACTTTAGTCCAACCCTCTCCCTCGACTCCACCTACTAATGGTCCTCTTAATATCGAACAACCGAGCCTTGATACAGTTCTGTGACCACCCCCAAAAGGTGTCGTTCGGAAATCGGCTTTCAATCCTCATGCTCGTGTGGCCCAGAACTACAGTATTGTTGAAGATCTGGCCCAGGTACCTTCCACGATGTCAGCCCTTGAAGTACTTCATTATTGTCCTGCACAATGGAAGGCATTGTTGAAAGATATAAGTGGAATTGACCCGACAAATACGAATTTGATAGTCTTTGACTTGGAAGATCACATTCCATGGTTACCCCCTCAACTTGCATTCCATATACAGGTTGTCGTCTCTGACAAGAACATTTGTCGAACTCTTATTGACGAGGGTACCTTGACGTGTGTTATGTCTCTTTCTTGTTGGAAAGCCATTGGCTCTCCTCCTTTGAATGAATCCCAGAACACTCTTAAAGCCTTCAATGGCTCTGATTTTAAGCCCTATGGTGTTCTTCCTTCGTTGCCCATTACACTAGAAAGGACGATGGTCCAAGTAGAAGTGGAAGTCTTTGATGCTCCCCTTGATTATAATCTTTTGATTGGCCATAGCTATATTGATTCCATGCGCGCCGTTGCATCAACAATTTTCCGTGTAATACGTTTCCCTCATCAAGGAAAGGTTGTTACGGTTGACCAACTTGCCTTCTTCAATTCTGATACCCATACTGGCAATGTGTTGTTTATTTCTAAAACCCCACTGAGTTATGAGAATGTCGGTGTAGGCCTTTTAAAGGACTCCTCGTTAATGGGTACTCTCCCCATTCCACCGCTCGATGTTCCACGCCCGTCTGTTGCTTCTATCAATATGATCTCCACTGTGCCTCACGAACTTCCTATGTCACGGGACCCTTTGATTGTCCCTGACCCTGGAGATCATCTTCATTTCGACGACGTAATGTCGTTAAGTCCGGTTGAATCTACCTATTAGGCCATTCAATCGAAAACAACTTCTACCTCTTCTCTTGATGAGTTGTCTCCTGATCATTTTCGTGTTATTTTTCCCACTAACGAGATGATCATGTCCATCATGGAGGAAACCCCTTGGGATGATGGGCATCATTGTTCCATACTTTTTCTGGAGAAACATACTCTTGAGAACTACCAATGGATTTCGACTTTGTCGATCGTTGTTTTCATCTCGACGGTTCCCGCGACTACGCACGATGTGTTTTCTGAAGGGAACTTAAGCAATATCTCACCCACGATTCCCATTGACATATCCATTAAACCTGGGATTGTTGAAAATGTCCATATTGGTGCTTCGTGTTCCGCTGACGAAACAATCACCTATACATCTCTATTCAAAGAATTTCGTGACATCTTCGCCTGGAGCTACAAAGAGATGCTAGGTATCGACCCTACCATTGTTGTACATGATATAAAGACATACCCCGAAGCTAAACCTTTCCGGAAATGCCTTCGTCCAGTTCACCCACGTAAAGTTGCTGCTATCAAGATCGAAGTTGAAAAACTTCTGAAAGATGGATTTATTTATCCGGTGGATCTTACAGAATGGGTTTCCAATCCTGTCCCGATTGACAAGAAATGAGGCAGTATTCATGTATGTGTTGATTATAGGGATATTAATAAAGCTTGTCCCAAAGACAACTTTCCTACCCCCTTCATCGATCAGATTGTCGATGATTGTGCAGGAAGTGAAATTTTCTCCCTTTCGGTCTTAAGAATGTGGGCACGACGTTTCAACGTGCTATGTCTTATGCTTTTCATGATATCAAGAACATTGTAAAACCCTATTTGGATGATTTACCCACTCATTCTATGCGCAGGGTCGATCACCCTACCCACCTCCGAGCCATTTTTGTTCACTGTCAGTTCTATCGTATACGTTTAAATCCTCATAAATGCATTTTTTGCGTAGAATCCGATCGTCTTCTAGGTTTTATCGTTTCACGTCAAGGGATCTGGGTGGATCCTATTAAGGTTGAGGTGATTCTTAATCTCCCTCCTCCTTCTACACTGCGCCAGTTGCAAATTTTGTAGTTGAAAGAAAACTTTCTTCGTCATTTTATCCCTAATTACGCCGAGATCACTCGTGGTTTTACGCGGCTACTAAAGAAATATTTAGAGTTCGTCTGGGATACCATTGCCAACAATGCTTTTGAATCTTTGAAGTTGTCCCTCACACGTGCTCCACTTCTCTTTCCTCCCGATTACAGTCGCGATTATTTCCTTTATCTTGTTGCCTCGAAGTACACTATTGGCATGGTTCTCGTCCAAGAGGATGATGCACACAACGAACATGTTATTTACTACTTGAGTCGCAGTCTCACACCAACTGAAATCAAGTATCAATATGTCGAAAAAATGGCCTTGACTGTTGTTCAAGCCATCCAATGCTTCCGGCACTATATCCTCTGACGCAAGACTACGGTGATTTCTCATTGCAACCCTATGCAACACATTTTGACACATCAATTTCTAGGGGAAAAATACTCCAAATGGATTGTGATACTCCAGGAGTTTGACTTGGAATTCGATCGCGCCAAGTCTAAGAAGTCTTTAGTTTTTGCTGAGTTGATATGCGATTTTCCTCACTCTGCAATGGAAAATGTAGCAGTTGATTCATTACCCGATGAATCTCTTTTCCTTATTATCACTAACGATCTTTGGTATGGGGATATCATTATATATCTCCAAACCTAAACTTTTCAGCCTACTTTGTCTAGTACTGAACTACATCGCATACGCTATCAAGCTTGTCAATACATTATCCTCGGGGATACTCTTTATCGTCGGGGGATTGACTCTATTTTTCGACGTTGTCTAATGTTTGACGAAGCCGAGAAATCAATGAATGAATACCATTCCGGAGCATGTGGTGGTCATATGTATAGGTATGCTACTGCCCAGAAGATCTTACACGCAGGATATTTTTGGCCTTCTTTGTTTCACGACTGCATTACTGTCATTCAGAAATGCCATGCCTACCAGACCTACAATCAGAAAATTCGATCACATCCTGCTCCTCTACACCCTGTGGTCTCGGTTGGTCCTTTTTCAAAATGGGGTATCGATTTCATGACATGTCACCCTCACTCAGTTGGGGGGCATGGTTACATAATAGTAGTTGTTGATTACTTTACGAAATGGGCCGAGGCGATGCCGACATTCGACAATACTGGAAAGACTGCAGCCTTATTTCTTTTTAATCATGTCATAGCTCGTTTTGGTGTTCCCCAAGCTATCGTTATTGATCATGGTAGCCACTTTAGGAATTTTATGATGTCCGAACTTATTGAGAAGTTGGGTCTTCATCATGATAACTCAATGCCCTATTATCCACAAGCCAATGGCCAAGTCGAAGCAATCAACAAAGTTCTCATAACTATTCTTCGACGGATGATAGGGATTCATAAAGCAAGTTGGCACACAATGTTGTTTTCGACATTGTGGGCGTACCGGACATCTGTCAAGTCCTCTACCGGGTTTAGGCCTTTTCGGTTAGTCTATGGTGTGGAAACCATTCTTCCTATTGAATGCGAGATACCCTCTCTAAAGCTAGTTGTTGAACTCCTACCCAACACTTCTACTAAAGAAGAATGTCTATTGTATATTATGCGATTAGACGAAACTTGACGTGACGCCACTCTAGTAATAGAAGCCCAGAAAAAGCGTTTCAAGGCCCGATATGAAAAGCATGTCAAGCCTCACATTTTCTCTGAAGGTGATCTTGTTCTTCTCTATGAACAGGATCGAGATGTGTTAGGGGCTAGGAAATTCAAACCCATGTGGCGAGGTTCGTATATTGTTCGACGAGTTTTGGAAAAAGGAGCATATGATTTGGTAGATTACGATGGTATCCCTTTGAGTGAACCCAGGAATGGGTTGTACTTGAAGAAGTACTATGCATAAATCATCTGTTCACAAGTACTTGTATTTTAATGTATCGTACTTTTAGTGTGTTACTTTAGTTTTCTTTTGTCGTTATCTGGTCTCTACCCTTATGTGACGTCATGTTTGATTTCCAGATGTCGGAGTCTTCACTACCTTATATTGGCTTCACTGATGGCACTAGCGATAGTACTCAGAACCTTGCTTCCGCTGCGTGGGCAATTTATGCCCCAACAAATGAAGCTTGGGGGGCATTTTCCTCAGCCTCTGGACTTCATGCTGAAGTTAAGCCGCTAGTTTCTTAACTTGGGGGCTAAGTACCAACCATCCCTGTGTTATGCTTTGGGAAGTCCCACACACAGTTTTGTTTTGTTTTAAAGCTTGCGTAAAAATGAAAACAATCCCGAGCTTAGTCTTTGTTCTTTCTCATGCTCGTAAAGGTTATACGAAAAAGGAACCCCCTGGAGTCCTCTTTAAGCTCTTTTCAGACTCTCTAAACATGAAAAGATCGTCGAGTGACCTTGCTATTTTCATGCTCGATAAAATATTTTAGGTAAGCATCTGGTGAGCGATAATTTATCTCTTTTTCGGTCTCATCCAGACTATTTTATGAAAAAGGAACTGAGAGAGTTCTCTTTTAAGTGTTTTTCCAAACTCTATAATCTTGAAAAACTTTTGAGTTTTCTATCTCTAGACTCATTAAACAAACATTGACAGACCCATGATGGGACCAAACCACTCCTTCTTAGGGTTCATTAAACATACTTCGAGGGACTCGTCCAAAGGATGAGCTTACATCAACAAGCATATGTTATCATCCTCAAGCTTGCGTAAAAATAAAGAGGTACTCGCCAGAAATGGTGGGGGAAAATTTGGGAAAGGGATATGTCTTCATCTTCATATTAATTGGCAGTAAGTGTCGCTCTTGAACATGACACCCCCTATTCATCATTTGAAGCCAGTTTGGGAAATCCATTTTCCTCTCATTCGATTTGCTACAAGGTCATTCCCTGTGTCATCTTTGAGTCAATGCTACCAAATCATTGGTCATGTCATTCATATGTTCAAGAGAAGTCCATTTGAAACCTATATTGAGTCGACCATCTGCAGTTTTCCATTCTCTCTGTGTCGGCCTTCCCTGTGTCCGGTCCAATTCACATCATATTCTATTTTACCTTCAAAATTTGTTACTCATTTCGTGTCATTCATGGGGGATACATCAAGGCCCTCCTATGACGAGTTTTGTTCCGTCGACTTCAGATCATTATCCAGAATCAAGACTTAGAAATTATTTGGTACCTTGGAGCTTGCATGCCTCAATGGCAGGTTTCCTCGCTTTCAGTAGTGGGTTTACATCATTGACCCCTGATCAAAAGATTCCATTGGATGTTTGACTTCAACTCATTTATTCACACTCGATGGATTGTACTATGGTACCTTGGGAGTCATTGACATCAATGATGATCTCCCTCGCACTTGTTAACGGTTTCATCATTAACCGGTAATCAAGTGGTTTCTACCATGTTCGACTTCAAGACATGTAATCACATGGTTAGATTCGTACTTTGGGCGAAAATATTGAAGAACCTGGATATCATCTTTGTGATCCAGGTTGCGATGGAGTATGTACAATTTGTGACACATAGATCCACTGTGTATGTCTCGTGGCTATGTCTTCTTGATTTGAAATTTCTCGCATAGATCCACAGTGTATTCCAGTGGCTATGCTATATCTTGACGGCATGGATCCACAGTGTATGATTGGTGGCCATGACCCATGTCTATAATTGTCATCAGTCTATGATCTGAGTATGGGAATGCCTACCTCAGAAGTGGTATATATGATATTCCACAAATGCTTGGTTGTTCGCAGGTTTTCGATTAGGTGTGCTCCTGGTTTCTGACACACACATGCAGCTTACAAAGTCTATCGGCTGTCACTGGTTCCAACCTCATACTTTGCGGGGCATTCTGTTAGCCATGATTTTGGTCATCATGATGATGTATTAATGATGGTGTACTCAGGCTCTTCATAAGAACTTTCTCCTGAGAAAAAGTTATTTTCATCTCTTCCAGAAAACTCATTTTTGAAGACTATTCGCAGGCTGCTAGTATATTTGCCTGCGAGAATGCATGATTCTTGCAGGCTGCCTTAAGCCAGGGTGCGAAAAGTTTACACTATGTTGAACTACTAGGGTGTGAACTCTTTCTAAAGAAAGGAAAAAGATGAATTCTCGATACTTCTAGACGGGAATCTTCTAGAAGGATGAGATGGCATTCAAATGGTTATCCTAGTACTGGATTCCCTGATATTTTGGGATCATTCTTATCCAAGTAACTAATTCATTCTCTCCTATATATTGA
>JZKD02S0348323.1:733811-747810 GCA_000966675.3 Picea glauca
CCACTTTAACCATGTAAATTTATGACATTTAATTAGTTTTGTTCTGTAATTAATTTTTGTTGTAACAATGCCAACGGATTTAGATCCATTTTTTTGGCCTATATAAACCTAGCACTGAGATTATGCATGACATTGGAATGAGTGATGAGAGCGTTTTTTCCATATATTTTTGTTCCAAGTTCATATTTTATCGTTTTGTGTGCAAGAGTCGCTCATAGTTGTGGTTTTCCTTGTTTTGCGTTCTATTGAGTTCTTTGAGTGAAGTATAGATTGTTTATACTCATTTTTCTCAGAATTTCGAGGGAAATCTAATGGTAATGTCAGTTCTATGTGAAATCGATGTGTATGAAAGTATTAGTCATTTTTTCATGTATGAGACCCATAGTATCTCGTTATGTGTGTAAAAGGGGGTCTTTAAGAACTTGTTCAGAACATAGTCAAGTTTATACTTTTTTTTCTCAGAATTTCGTGAGGAAGTCAACGTTGACCTATGTTTCTGGGATTGATAAGTAGACTTGAAGGGTGTCTTCAAAAACTTGGTATTTGTAAATCCATTCATTGTAATTTCAACATTTGAGCATTAAAGAGAGGTCTCACGGATTGAAAAGGGACTCAGAGATGTAGCCCAAGAATTTCAACATTTTATTTCTACAATTTATTCATCAATGTTATTGAAGTTTATGGATAAGTAAGACATTCACATGTTATTTGAAAATAGTCAAAGATGATCTTCATTTTTCGAATCTCATTGGATTCTTATGTGTATAAATAAGAAATAATTGACATCTAAGTATTTTCATATCATGAATAGTACTTTAGCCTCCCAAAGTCTCTTTCAAGCATTGAGAATGTTGTACCTGATGTTATGGTGTTGGCATTGATGTCAAAGAGGGACAATATGGTCAATGTTGGACATAGTGTTATGAAATTGGCAGTGATGGAAAGAGGATCAATATGGTCCCCGAGAAATTGATTAACTTGATTAGGGTTCATGTATTCATATCAGTATCCTAATAAAAGGTTATGTTGAATTATGTTATTGGCATCCATTTATAAAAGAAGCAATTGAACAAAAGTGAAGGGCTTGTTCACTCCATGAAGATATCATTGGAAGACCCTTTCAGTGGAACCTCAAAAAGAAGTTATTGTGCTCTAAATACAACAAGAAAGGATCAAATATGGTGCTTCAATAGAATAAAACATATGTCAAGAATTTGGTATAAAAATCTCAACAAGGAGGATGCTTCATAGATCCTTCATTTCTTAGTTTTTGAAGAATCTTGTTATAGAAGTTATAGATCATTGTCATCCATTCTCAAGTGAATGAAAGCAAGGAAAAAAAATCATCTCTCAAGGAATATAAGATCCTTTATGAGAATTGCGTCCAACAAGGTGTGAGAAAAATCATTAGAGATCTCATCGCAATTGTTAGATCACTGGATCAAGGTCTCATAATTTCTCAGATCATGCTACAAGATTAAGTGTTGCAACTTCATGCTACAATATCAGTGTCACAACTCATTTCAACTCCTTGTTAGGATATTTAGACACTTAGGAGTTAGTTATGATCTACTTGGTATAATATTTCATTAGGTAAAAGTGTGTTTCTTAGTGTGTTTCTTTAGTATGCATTTGTAGTTAGGAAATCCGATCGTCACGATATGTTCCCGACATAGAGTGATCTAACAGTTCATCCTCTTCTCAATATTAACGGCCATTGATCCATGGATTAACACCCAATTGGTCCATGATCTCTATTTAAAGAGCATGGAGGGTCATTTTCTGATGATCGATTATGAGAAACTCTCTTGTAAAATCTCTACGTAATCTTTTACTTTGCATTAATAAACTGCTCCAAGTGGTCGTGTTGGTTGGGGCTGTGGATGTTCCTCGTAGGGGTTTTACCGCGTGAAAACATCGGTGTGTTTATCTTTGATTTAGTTATGTGAGTGGTTACTGAAGGTGTTCATCTTCTATTGGAATACCTGTGTTGTCAAACATGGTATCAAAGCCTCTTTGAAGACCCACTCTGGTTGTAGATCGAGATCGTGAAGCCGAGTTGTCTCATCTCCATTTTCTTGAATTTTTGTAGATTTTTGGGCTGAGAGGACTATTCCATTGCGTCTAGAGCATTTGTTTCATTCAAGAACACTTTTTGTTTCTATCAAAAAGGTTTTCGTTTGCCCAAGATACGACCATTACAGTTAGATCCGGAGGTATAAAGCCTGAATACGCATTTCTTAAATTTCTACAAAGTTTTATTTTGATTTTATTTCGATTTGTATTTATTTATTTTTCTAGGTTGCTACTCTTTTAGATCTGTGTATGATCTTTGCCCCGTGCTCTGTGCGATGTCAGCAAATCAAAAACAGATAGGAAAATGTACATCTTTCGGGTAAGCTAATTGAGATCTAACCCTTGTTGTCATCGAGAAGCGAAATTTCTTTTTTGTGTGAAAAGAGTTTTTTTTTAGCACGCTCCAAGGCCATCTTCCACAAAAACAACAACAAAAACACCTCCAATCCTCCTTCTGAACATTACAATATGTTTTGTTATACCATTTGGTTAAAACTTGCCTTATTAAGTAAGAGGTCTTGAGTTCAAGTCTCTATTTTGTTACTTTTTGAAAAAGTTCATGCTAAAATTGTAAAGTGTATTTCACTTCAAGTATAAAAGTGAATCACTATAAGTAGCTTTAATATTTTATTTTAGAGTTATTTATTTTGCATGCAGTTTTTCTGTTATAAAGTAACTTCATTGTAAAAGTGATCCCCACTTTTCTTTGTAAAAGTGGGTCACTTCATAAAGAAACTTACACTATCACGTTGTCAGTTGGTTACCATTTATGCTTTTTTTTTTTTAAAGGGCATAACTCTCACATTGGAAGTCCATTTTCTGTGTCGTTTTTTTTTTAAACTGCATAATTTTTTGAGCTCTTTCCATTCAGATCATCAGTTTCAATTTTTTAGTCCATATTATCTGCATATTTAATATGGCTTCTAGAAGTAATGTCTTGCTTACCAACAACAACTACTTCCAATGGAAATCTCATATGGAAGATTTATTGAGAATTAAAGGTTTGTACTAGATTACCTTAGGAAAGGAAAAAGCACCCACTGATGATGATAAGAAAGCCAAGTGGGATAATAGGAATGATGAAGCACAAGAACTAATCAGAATGTCCATCTCTCCTAATTTAAGGTACCACCTTCAAGAAATTTATGACCTTGAAGAAGCTTGGGACAATATTGAATCTGTGTTTGGTAAACTCAATATTATTCGAGCACAACAATTAGAAAATCAAATATTGACCTTGAGTGCAAGTGATTTTTCTTTCCTTGGAGACTATTTATCTAAGTTTAAAACACTCATAATTTTATGTGAAGAATGTAAGATAAACATGGAGGAAGAGCGTTGCATCTATATTATTATTTCTAAGCTAGGTAGTGTATATTTTGTGTTTGTATGTACATTTTATGCCATGAGAGAGGCTCTAGGGAAAGCTTATGAAAAACTCACTCTTGAGTCCTTTTGTGCTTCTTTGATTAGAGATGAAGATAAGATTATACAACTTGGAGTGATCAACACTGTAGGTACCTCTAACAAAGCCTTAGTTTCCCAGTAGAAAGATAAACCCAAGTATACTAAGAAGCAACATCCTCGCTACAATAAAAAGAAATATAAGGGTCCCAAACCTGCTCAGACAACTTTAGCTCCTAATGGTGACAACGGAGCAAAATATAAAAATAAGAATACTAACAGACATTGCAACTTTTGTGATAAAGATGGTCATGATGAGTCCAAATGTTTCAAGAATATGGAAGCTTTCGAAGTAGCGATGAAGAAGCACAACATCAATATTGATTCTACTTCTTCTTCTTCTTCTCATGGACATGAACTTTCTACTTCTGGTTTCTCCTTCAATACACCTTCTACTTCTACTTCTAATAAGTGGTTTATTGATTCTGGAGCATCTTATCATATGGATAAGGATAGAGACATATTTTCTACTCTAAATGAATGTAACACCAATAAAATATTTGTTGGTGATGATAGATCTCTTAGTATTGAAGGATATGGAATAGTACAAGTAGAAAATGGCCATTTCAATGATGTCTTATGTGTTCCAAGTCTTTCTTGTAACCTTTTATCACTATATCAAATCACTCATTCAGGTGAAGGTAAAACTGTAGAGTTTTCACCTCACCAAGTTGTAATCAAGGATTTAAAAGATCCTAATCATGTTCTTTCAACTGGAATTGCTAATGATATTACCAGGTTGTACAAGTTTGACAACTTTGGGTCATCATCTTTTTCATTAGTTTTTGTTGCTCATAGCGATGACTTGAGAAAACTTTTGCATGAGAGGTTTGGTCATCTAAACTATCAGTCATTGCAACAACTATGTAATCAACAGATGGTGACTGGTCTTCCTCTTTTTTCATGCAGAGATGGTGTTTGTGTCAGTTGTGTTCTCGGCAAACATTATCAGGATAGTTTTGAAAAACGTGCCTCTTGGCACACCTTGGGTCCTTTGCAACTTGTTCAGAGTAATTTGTGTGGTCCACTTTATTCTCCTTCTTTTTCTGGGTGCAAGTATTTCTTAACTTTCATTGATGACTTTTCCAGACGTACTTGGGCTTACCTCTTAAACCTTAAGAGCAAAGCTTATGACAAGTTTTTGGCCTACAAGGCCCTTGTAGAAAATCAATATGGCCTTCAAATTCAAAGGTTAAGAACAGATAATGGAGGTGGATATGTGAACAATAATTTTACAAATTGATGCACTACACAGGGAATCCAAATGCAGCACATTGTTCCATATACACCACAACAAAATGGTGTTGCTAAGAGAAAGAACCACACATTAAAAGAAATGGCTAATTGTATGATCCAATCTAAGGGATTAAGTCTAAAGTATTGGGCGGAATTCATCAACTATGCAAATTACATAGTAGATCTCACTCTCACAAAGGCTCTTAAAAATATAACACTCGAATGGGCTCACATTCCTAATGAGAAAAGGAAAGCATTGTAACCTAAAAGTCAGAAGTGTATATTTGTTGGTTATTCTAAAGATGTCAAAGGTTACAGACTCCTTCAATCACATTGTAATGAAATTATTAGAAGAGATGTTAAATTTGATGAAAATCTCTTCGCCTGGGATCCTAATTCGACATTTGTGTCTTCTTTGGCCTGCGAGCCTAATTTGGAAAATGTACCTTCTTTGGTCTGCGAGCCATATTCAACGTTTGTGCCTTCTTATGATATGGTTTCTTATTCAAATGATGACAATGAGGATGAAAATCCACCTCCATCTTCTCACCCTCCTCCAGATGAGTCCTTTGAACCTGAACCAACATCAGCTCCATTGCTTCCTAGATGGGTCTATTCAACACGAGAATCAGATGGTGATCTTGTCGGTGATCCTTCAGATCAGTGTCAGAAACATTCACAGTTCTGATGATCCTCTTCTCTTTTGGATCAATTTTCAGAAACTCATGATCCAAAGACATTTGCAGAAGCTTCAGGTCATCCAGATTGGGATACAACAATGAATGAAGAGTATCATTCTTTAATGTAAAATGATACTTGAGATCTTGTACCTCTTCCAAAAGGAAGAAAACTTGTCAAATGTAAATGGTTCTACAGAACTAAGTATGCATCAGATGTAAGTGTTGAAAGACACAAGGATCGTTTAGTTGCTAAAGGATTTTCCCAAGTTGAAGGAAATGACTATCATGAAACCTTTTCCCTTGTAACCAAAATGAATTCCATCAGCCTTGTTCTTTCCCTTGTTGCCTCACATAAATGGGAGGTCCATTAGATGGATGTTAAATCCGCCTTCTTGCATAGAGATTTGCAAAAAGAAATATACATGGAACAACCCCCTGGCTATTTCCAGAATGACTCTAGCCTTGTTTGTCTCCTTAAGAAATTTCTTTATGGTCTCAAGCAAGCTCCCTAAGCTTGGTATGACAAAATGGACACCTTTCTTATTGCAATTGGATTCTCTAGGTGCCATTCTAATCCTAATGTCTATACCAATAAAGTAGGAAGCCATCTCATAATCTGTATCCTTTATGTTGATGACCTTATCCTTACTGGTAGTGACTCAAAACTTTTAAACCATGTGAAAACCAACGTTAAGAAGAAATTTGAAATTACAAACTTAGGATTTTTGCACTATTTACTTGGCCTAAAATTTTTGCAAACCAATGAAGGAATTTTTCTTTCCCAGTATAAGTATGCTTGTGACCTTCTTCATTGCTTTCACATGGACGATTGTAAACCAGCCCCTTCTCCCTTCCAGTTTTGAGTCAAGCTTACTGCCACCTATACTTCTCCTGAAGCTGATGCCACCCTGTATTGTTAGTTAGTTGGTAGCCTCTTATACTTGACCTATACTCATCCTAATCTTTCCTTTGCTATTGGTCTTGTTGCCTGGTATATGAAAACACCCCATGAAAGACATTGGAAAGAAGCTAAAAGGACACTTCGCTATGTTCGTGGTATAGTTCAGTTTGGGATACATTACAGTTCAGGGGGGAATCCTTTATTGGTTGGTTTCACTGATTCAGATTGGGCCGACGACCTTGATGATCGAAAGTCTACTGCAGGTTATGTTTTCAACCTTGGTTCGGGACTTGTCACTTGGGCCTATAAGAAACAACAGGCTATTGCACTTTCTTCAGCAGAAGCATAGTACCGAGCAGTGGTAAATGCAAGTCAGGAAGCCATGTGGATTTGACATATCCTTTCAAAGTTTGGATTCCAGCACCAGTATCCGACCATTCTTTTGTGTGACAATCAGAGTGCCATCAAGCTCACAAAAGACCCAGTTCAACATTAGCGTAGCAAACACATCGAGCTACATATGCACTTCATCAGAAAGCTAATTTATGATCAAGTTATTGAAGTGCTCTTTTTCCCTACAGAAGATCAAGTTGGATACATTTTCATAAAGTCTCTTACAGAAGTGAAGTTTTCCAAACTTCGAACTATGTTAGGAGTTTATGAAGTTTTCATTAAGGGGGGATAGGCTCTAATGCCTCCTTCCTTCTCATATTGTGTCACTATTGTAAATCCTTCAATCCTATCCCAAGTTGTTCTTAAGGGGGGATGTTAGGATATTTAGACACTTAGGAGTTAGTTAAGATCTACTTGGTCTATGATGTCGTTAGGTAAAAGTGTGTTTCTTAGTTTGTTTCTTAGTATGAATTAGTATGCATTTGTAGTTAGGAAATCTAATGGTCATGATATGTTCCCAACATAGAGTGATCTGATGGTTCATACTCTCCTTGATCTTAATGGCCATTGATCCATGGCTTTACACCCGATTGGTCCATGATCTCTATTTAATGAGAATGGAGGTTCATTTGTCGATGATAGATTGTGAGAAACTTTCTTGTAAAATCTCTCTGTAATATTTTTCTTTGCATTAATAAATTTCTCCAAGTGGCCGCGTTGGCTGGGGTCGTGGATATTTCCCCGTAGGGATTTTACCACGTGAAAACATCGGTGTGTTGATATTTCATCTAATTATGTGAGTGGTTACTGAAGGTGTTCATCCTTTGTTGGAATACCTGTGTTGTCGAACACTCCTATATTGCAACTCTGTGCTACATGATTGGTGTTGGAACTTGATGCTACAATATTAGTGTCTCAACTCATTACAACTCCCATGATGTAACTCCATGCTACAAGATTAGTTTTGCAACTTGCTGCAACTCCTATGTTGCAATTCCACACTACAATATTGAACACAAAAATTTGACCATAGTCAACATGGGTGTGGAAGTGAAGATGTAATTTAAAATCAACTCTTATCATTTTCGATTCCACTCTGTTCACTTACTGATAAAGGAGGAATGTGTATCTGTGACCAAATCTCCGTTGTTGAAGTGGATGCTTCATTTGGAAAGTTTAGAAGAAGGTTGCAACAGTAAATATGAGGAAGTTTCCTTCAAATAACCTCTTGTACCATCCACCTTGCACATTTTCTATGGAAACTTCCCTCGTGTCAGATAATTCGGCATGTTCTAGACAACACCCATGTCATAGAATTTTAAAATTCATTTCCATCACTCCAGAATCTTCATATGAAAATAATTCTCTAATTTGGACACCTTTTAAAGTTAAAATCAATTAATAAACAAAAAATTCAACATTTATGTTAATTAAATGAAGAGGTGCAATGTTTTATTATTAAAAATACACATTGGTTCAGTTTCTCCTTTACAAAAATACACATTGTTTCAATATCATATACCTCTTGAGAGACTATATAAACAAAATAAAAATGGTAAGAAGGAAAGTGTCTATGTGGCCCAATCTAGAAGATCAAAACAGAAACAAAGTCCAAGGAAGAACGTTGAAGATATTCACAAAGTAAGGTTGGAAGGAAGGAGCAAGGGAGGATTGGTGTCTTCTACATATTCAAGTTTATAATAGGGAGTCGATGCTTCCTAGAGTTGGTGTTATAAAAATATGGAGTTTTTTCTTCCTAGAGTTGGTGATCTAAAATAGGGAGTTGGTGCTTCCTAGAGTTGGTACTCTAAAAACAGGGAGTTGGTGCTTCCTAGAGTTGGTGCTCTAAAATAGGGAGTTGGTTCTTCCTAGAGTTGGTGCTCTAAAAACATGGATTTGGTTCTTCCTAGAGTTGGTGCTCTAAAACAAGGAGTTGGTGCTCTAAAATAAGGAATTGGTGTCTCCTTGAGTTGGTGCTCAAAAGAAGAGAGATTGGTATCTCTCACACAATTGAAACTTGTACTTTTATGTATTTTATAATTAATTTCTATTTCAATACATTTTGTTAATAATTTGTTGTGATTAATAAGTTTAATTTATTAAATTATTGAAAAAGAAGTAATACTGGTTCACCCCCCCCCCCACTAGAATTGGCCAATATTTCAACAACTGGTATCAGAGCAAGGTTCCTTCAAAAACAATTTGATCACTGAAAAGCATATCCTCATAAACACTCATGGATTGTCAACTTGACCTATGCCCAGACATAGCATCCCTATTCAATGAAACATATTATGAAATATGGAGCATAAGAATGAAGGAATTTCTGGGGGAAATGGGATATGATGTTTGGAATTCATTTGTTTTTTGTTACACCCCTCCAAAAAGACCACCAAAGTCTGCAACAAATAAATAATTAAAAATAAAAAGCAAACTATCAATCGATGCCATCATGGAAGGATTATCCAAGTCTATGAAAAGATAAATTGGAAAGTATACTTCGACTAAAGAGCTCTAGGAGAAGCTAAAAAATATTTACATGGTTGAGGAAGTCATCAAAACAAGTGAAGAATCAGATGAAAAAGATGAGAGCAGCTCATCCAATGAGAATGACAACAATATTGAAGATTTTCAATGTGAAGAAGAAGTTGATCCCAATAAAAACAAAAATTATGAAATCAAGGAAGAGATTGTTTTTTAAGAACAACTAATCTATACTTTTGATGAAATCAAGGAGCTCCAGAAGAATAATGCATTTCTAGAAGAGATACTAGAAGAATCAAAAAGAAAAAAATGTAAGGCTCATGAAGAAGCTGAAAGGACCATTGTTGGTCTAAAAATTCAAGTGGAAGAAGCAATAAGAATTGAGGAGGATCTAACAAGTTAATTGAAGAAGAAGGATGAAATCTTCCAAACAAGAGATCTTGAAATTACCTATCTAAGAAAGGAATTAGAAGAGAGAGCAACTCAACTAATCTCACTCTTGGAGTTTGAAATAAGTGTTGTGACTCAGGAAGAAGAGGTAACAAGAATTGAAGAATGTTTGAGAAGACTACTCAAGGAGAAGGAAGAAATTTTCCAAGAACGAGAACTTGAGATTGCCTCTCTAAAAGGGGAGTTGGAAAAGACAGTCAACACTAACATGAAGATTCAAAAGCGTTCAATAACTTTGAATAACATTCTTAAGTCCCAAGGGTCCCAAATTGATAATACAAGAATTGTATATAAAAAGGAGCATATTGTTGAAGAGGAAGAGTTCACACATTAGAAAAGAATATTATGGAAGGCCTCAAAGTATTGCGCCCAACTTGAGAAAATTCAATGAAGAAAACAATAGGAAAAATGATTATGTTCAAATAAGAGATGGAAAGTAAGGACTAAGAAGGACAATTTACTTTGAACAATAATTAAAGTTATAGAAGAGAGATATGAACAATGAGAAAGAAGCAACGACCCAGTGGAATCAGAATAACAAAGATGAGGTGATGATTTGTCTTATTAAGAGGGTCTGTCAGTCAAAATCAATTAAATGAATTTGATGCATTAAATTATCAACTCGAGCTTGTAAAATTATGAATTGTACAACATTGTATGTGTAGAGACTTGGTTTCTTGTTTGATCGTGCAATTACAAAAGGAAATCTATTCATTAACTCTAACTATGAAAGATGAAAAAAGAAAACTAATTATGGAAAAAAAGAGTAAATGATAAAACAGAGAAAAAGGCAAGTGTGGTACTGTGACAATAATAATTTGATAATTCCTTAATCTCTGATCATTAACTTCGTGAATTTTACCATTACTATTTCATGAATTAAAGAAATTTCCAAGGAGGTTTTGTCAATCAATGATGGGTATGATCAACTGTACTATGACAGAAACCGATAAATAAATCAAGCAAACTGGAAAGCAGAAAACAATGTCAACAATGTGAGCACAACAATAGTTTATTCATTCCATTAAACTTTGATCCTTAGCTTTATGAATTTTACCATTACAGTTTCACAAACTACATAATTTACCAAGAACGTTCTATCAATCAATGATCAGTATGATTCAACTATTAATTTGCCAAGAGCTAATAAATAAATCAATCAAATTGGAAAGAAATCAATCAATCGAAGAGGTAAATGACTGAAAGAAAATAAAGTAACAACCTCTTCACCAGAGGGCCCTCCTGCTTCCAAGCCTGTCATTGCAAAACTCTTATGCGATGAATAATTTTTAAGAAACTTTGATCATGAAGTGAACACCAGAAATAATCAACACTTTCTTATTATCTAAAAAATTGATTATAATTTTTTTAACATCTAGTCCCCCTCCTAAAGGTATCATAACCCAAAATTTATATAATACATTCTAGGTCACTCAAATCCAAACTATATATCTCAAAACCAGCCACACCAATGTTTTCTCGGAAAATTTGTTTTATGGAATCAAGTATTTCTCTCAGATCCTTCAC
Organism: Picea glauca; assembly: GCA_000966675.3. Taxonomy (NCBI): domain Eukaryota; kingdom Viridiplantae; phylum Streptophyta; class Pinopsida; order Pinales; family Pinaceae; genus Picea; species Picea glauca. The sequence goes on from JZKD02S0348323.1 coordinate 745,023, forward strand.
TTTTTAAGGAAACCATTCGCTATCAAGATAAATGGGCTCATTGTGCACAAAACCTATGTTTCCAGTTTTCTAGGTTTTCCTTCATCTTCTTGCAATCGTTCCCACAAAATAATTTCTTGGAAACTGACGTGAGTTGAAAAAACTCTTTCACCAAGAGTTGGAGCTTCGTGCTGTCGACCTAGGCATGATCTGATGGACAGATAACCATCTCAAACCTTCTATCTGAAAAGTATGATTATATTTTTACAAGATCATACAGATCCATTTTCTTTTGAATGACCCCAACGAGATTGTAATAGAGTATATATGATATATGAAATTCATAAATTTACAATATCTCTTTGATTTTTTTCCAGAACATTTTCAACTAAACAACATGGAGAAATTCGTGATATCTATGCATGAATTTCTTCATGCAATATCATTCTTTTTCATGGACATTTTGGTTGAGTCTGGACTTGTGTTCCTTACCACATAGACTGGTTGACTGGAGCATTGAATTTCCTTTATTGATGCACTGGAAGGTTTATCTGATTGGTGGACAAGCTTAAAATGTTGATTTATCATATTTGATAACTTTGGAGTTGATCCGGGAGGTCCTTTATCCTTACAAGCAAACAAATATGCCACTGAAACAGTGGTTAGCAACCTATAGGTGTAATCTGGTAGCTACAAAATCATAGCATTCTGTAACTATTGAAAATAATAACGAGTTAAACTAGATTGCATAAATAAAAGAGGAAATATGTTGAAGAATGTTCAACATTTTTCCTTGGATGCTCTTGTTACACCAATTCTATAATTAAGGAAGGATTATGATGGAAAAATGGAGGAAGTAGCATATGAAAATTACACAAAATATGGAAAGGAAGTGAAAAAAAGAGTAGGTTTTTAGAACCCAACATTCCCCCACACTATAGGTGTTGTGTGTCCTCACACAAAAAAAATACCTTATCGCTCCTTTGACTCAAAATTTTGAAATTTATGTTAGAGTTCTTTATTTGGGGATTTGACTGTAGATTCCCATGCTTGATGATGATGTTGGAACTAAAGATGAAGGATGGCAATGAATAATTTATCTAGAAAATGCTATGAAAACATTGGAGAATATTGATGAATATCTACTCTAAAAAATGTTGCCATTGTTGGAGAAGATTTGAATCTACTACAAATGAAGTTTCCAGATTTGAATTTCGTGCTTCTAATTTTGTGAAAATTATAAAAATGTTTAGAAATCGTGGTTGAAAGTTTGATGACCATATATTCATGATTTGAACCCATCTCCAAGAAATGATATTGTCTTGGGATGCATGCAACCATACGAAACTATAAATCAACTATTGAAAGATGGTTGTAATTGTTTACATAAATTCTGGCAGTTTTTTTATAAAATCAGCTTTTAAACAATGCTTGTGTATCGCTTATCATGCATTATTTTTGGAAAACAGTCTATGTCTTACTCAATTTTTTTTATTCTCTGCAGAACCCATATCTCAGAAAATAATCCCTATATGCTTGAAATATCTGTGCAAAAAGTGCCCCTGAAGAAAGTCTTCTATAGGTTTTGTAGGCGTAGAAAGCTACAGGTTCCATAGCTGCAGAAATTTTACAAACTGTTTTCCCTTTATGGCTTCAAAATATATTTTCAGAAAATGTCTTGAACACTGCTTAATAGAAACAAAGATAGAACAAAGGTCTACCATTCAAACTAGCAGTTCACTTTTTTCTCACATTTGAAGTCCACTAAAACAAATAATCAATAAGTCCAGAAAAATGATAAATGTATGTCAGCTTCAACTCTTGTTGTAAAACCAACGTGAATCCTATGCACTAGGTCTTGATAATTACCTTCATGTCTTGCCCATTGAATAAGGCTATGATACAAAGGAAAAAATTAACTTACTTTGAAGATTTCTATGTGGTATAATTTGGACATTAGATTGAAATTTGGAACTTCATACTCTCTCCCCCACATTGAGGATGATGCACATTCTCATGCATCCTTATAATATTTGACATATGAGTCGTGTTGGAGTCTGAATAGAGATGACTATCGAACGATTGAAGTGTTGTGGAAATTATTCATGCTGATCATGTTGAATGGTGGAAATGAAATCAAATACTCATAAGTTGATGTTGGAGATTGATTCTATTGAAGAGTTGCATCTACTGAAAATGATCTATTTGTTGAATTCAATTTGAACTATGTTTTGTCAACCACATTTGTTAGATGTAACAAATAGTGTTGGAACCAATGCCAAAAAACAACCATGAATACTACTAGAAGGAACCAGAAACTATGATATAGGGAAAGGTACTGCAACTAGAAAAACATTCCCTTTTTATTTGTGTTATCACTGAAATTTCGTCCGCGCAGGGCGACAAGAACTCCGCATCATCAGCACAAAAAAACAGTCGTTCATGGCACAAGGATTAACTCCACAGCACAACAAAAGGGTCAAAACTATGCAAAATGGCCAAAAAATTAAAAAGTGTTATGCACCCACTGAGCGCGTGCAACATCTTCGTATTTGGATCGCATATGCGCGGCTGTGGGGTGCAAAACCCGCGCGCCTGCCAAATGGCGCATTTATGAAGCTGGTCGGACTCCCAACCACTAATGGATCGGCTCCCAAGTCGATTTGACAGCAAATCCGAGCTCAATCTGCGTGAGGAGACTGGTCAAAGACCTAATTGTGCCCTAAAGAGCCTCTTTTCACATTCAAAAGAGGTTGCATAATAACCCAATGCTTGGCTATAAAAAGCCATGAATGACCACCATTTTCTC
>JZKD02S0348323.1:762200-779180 GCA_000966675.3 Picea glauca
ATTCATTAATTTTCCAAGGGGTGGGGCTACAAGTCTCCATTGTCTTCCTTTGATTCTTACTAAGTGTATATTACATTTTTCAATATATACACTAAAGACTCTTAAAATCCCATGCCCGTGGGATACACATTATAAATAAAATTCGAAATTTAACAAAGTCAGTCTAAATTCAATACAATGGCCCCCATTTTCCCATCAAACTTGATTGACTGTGGTTGAGTCATGATCTTGCAAAGGCTATATATTGAGCTCGCGACCTCCGTTTGCAGAAAACTTTATACCATTGGAAAGGTATTTTGATGCAAAATATGATGGGAAAGGTATTGAAATCTGAAAATTTTCAAAAGTTTCTAAAAAATTAAAATACCAGTCAGTAAAATTTCTATGCTTTGTTGATAAATTTGTTCAATACCTCGACTTCACGAGGTCATATCTTGAGATCTGGGAGTCAGATTTGGACAAAATTTATATAGTTGGAAATCTAAGAATATGGAGATCACATATTAAAAATTTTAATTGGCTGAAAGGTTGATTATCCTATCCATTAAATTAAATTATAGTCCTCTTTTCAAAAGGGCAATTAATTAAATTTTGAAAATAAAAGTTTAATTAAATTTTTTTATTTAAAACAGAAAGGAACCTATTTTAAAGATATAGATATTAATGGTGTAATTTAATTAATGAGGACTTAATGAGGCACTAATTAAATAGGATACTTCAAAAAGAAAATTGTACGAGAAATTCAAGAGGGAAAAACCCTAACTACTCAAGTAGTTAGAAGAACCAACGTTAAAAGAGAAGAAAGACATCATCAAGAGACAATCAGAATTATCAGAGGGGCAGGGTAGAAGATCAGAGGAAGAATAAGGTACAACCATGAATACATAATCAAGCTTCTTATCAAACAAAATATATCTCCATCTTCTCCACTCTTTCTATTCTTCTACATCATTTCTCATAGCTTTAAGCTTGAGTCGTTGAATTTGGCACAAGGTTGAGTTCTTGAGTGTTCTTCTTGTATTCATGAAAAATATTTTTCTTATATGATCATGGAGTATTTATAGCCATATACATGTATGTCAAAGATTTTTTAATGAAAAACATTTTTTATGAATAAACTCCACAAAGAATTGCTTTGGGGTTGATCTCGACTGTATCTTGTAACTTTGAACCTTAAGTATGAGGTATTTGAGATTGACCTATCAAATTCTCTTTTGATATTGATAGTAGTACTATTTTAAAATTCTTTGACATGTTCAAATTATTCTCTCCTATTTCTTATGAGGAATACATGGATGTATTTATATATGATTAAGAAGATTGTGTATGTGATGTTGATCACAAATAAATTTTTATGTTAAAGCCCTCCTTCAATCTTTTATTATTATAATGATACTTGTTGTTGTACATAAAGATTATATCAGGTCATTGAGGTTGTCATTTCAGTCCTGACAGATTCAAGTGTCAACATTTTTTGGCAACCATATTGGGGACTCGATTTATTTTCAATATTTTCGAGGCCCTGCTTCAGATAAGATTAAGGAACTAGAGTCTCTTTGGTTCAAGGCTTCCAAAAGAAAATTCAAAAAGATTGTTTCTTGTTCTAGATGTAAGGGATCTATAAAAGAATTATTTAAAGATGTTTCCCCTTTTTTATAACTTAAAAGAAACTCAAGAAGAACAGAAGATTCGTTAGAATGAAATCCCTAGAAATTCCATTGGAAAGACTCGAAAATCTCAAGAATATGTATATTATGATATCTTAAAAAATTTCATTCATGTCATGATGCTCCTTCAAATTCTTCATCAAGCCCATCAATGGATTTACTAGACTGATCAAAAGGAACAAGTGCCCAAGAATAAGGAGACTACATAGAGGCCCTTTAAATCTGCCAAAAGAATTTTTTTAGATTTCTAATATTCTGATCCAAAAATGATCTTTAAAAGACTTTGGTTAAGTTTATGCATGAGTTGATTTACCACTTAGGAATTAAGATAAGAAAAAGATTTTAATGAAATAATGTTGCAACCATCATAAATAATAAAGAATAGAAAATAGACATAAGGAACAACAAACCATAACACCAAGATTGATAACAGAGTTCAGCACAAGTTTGCCTACCTGTCCAGGCCTTTGTCTCAATGGGGGTGCTTTCTTATTTATATTCAATGCTTCAAAATTACATCAGATGTATCTCAAATAGATTGCAAACTAGTTTGGATGTGTTCTTCTTGACCTTAAGAATCCAACACAACTGACGACACTGAAAAAGGTTGAGTGTAGCTCCCATAAATGGCCTCCAAAGTTATCTTTTTCACTAACTTCCTTGCATAAAAATGGCTTAAGATTCATGAATTCTTCATCATTAGCATAATATGAACCTCCCTAGACTGTCAAAAACCTATTATTTATATATATTTGGAGTAGGGGGTCTCCTCCCAACTTCCCCCCAAGATCTGGCCTCAAAAAGGGCTCCAGATCCTCATTTTTGGGAAAAAGTCAAGCTAAATCACATAAAGATCACCAAAAAATCATATAATATGGTTAAAAAACCACATTGGGAAATTTATGTGCGAGCACCACTTCTATCTGGGATCATGGTCATATGAGTGGCGCCATATACACGCTAACATTGCTCCCTAGTCCTCTCGCCTGATCCTTGACATATGGTCACGTGGAGGTGCCATGTGGTCAGGTGTCAAGCCACTTGAACAACACCCTGCTCCATATCATGGCCCTCACTCCTATTCTAGTGCCTTGGTCGGCAGGCTATCCCTACTGACTGAGCACTTAAACCGACAAATCCACCAACCACCAACTTCAAATACACATTGTGCCATTTGGCATAATAAGAAACACCTAGCCCAGGTGGTTAATGCTCTTTGGTGAATTTGTTAGCGGAGGAGAGGTCAGCGGTTCGAGTCTCACAGAGTGCCAAACAAATTTTTGACCCAGCTAACATTGGCCAAATCCAAGGTGACACGTGGAACCTTTTGATTGGGCCACTTGTCACCTCTGGATTGGCTCATACAATCCGATCATTGCACTGTCACCCTGCCCAGTCAGCTGAAAAGTCATCCCGTATGCCATGTTTTGAGCCCACATCAGTCTATATAGCCACGTGTTGTGCTCATATCCTACCACCTGTCACCACGTTAGCGTCTTTACAACCACGTGTCACTTTCGTACAGTGCCACGTGTCAAATTTTTACAGGTCCAACTCAGCGCTGAAAATGCCAAAAATAATTGCCATGTGGCACACCCTGGTGTTGCCACATGTCACTATTGAAATCAATTTGACTTCATGTTTATTTCACTTACCACATCATGCTGACATACTGCTAACATCAGCAGTACATCCTGTTGACTATTGACTTTGATTTTTTGACTTTTTTCCCTGTTTGGGAAAACAACCAGAACACGATAACTTTTGCATATGGTGTCCATTTTCGAAAAAAAAAAACAATATATGGATGGAATCAACTTGTCGATCCCAACGCGATGGAGTTGGTTTCATATAATTCTAAAAAATTTTATTTTTAGGCCTTCTTGGATCCATTTTGGATCATTCCTCCCCACTAAGACCTTTTGGTCCTCCAAAAGGATATTAACCAGTCACCAAGTGCGAGATAGGTCTCCACACTTGTCCTTTGTATTTGAAATATGTCTTCTGCACATGTCACATCATAATCAATTGCATAATAACCATGACATTTGGAATCATATTGTTAGCCACTTGAACTTGTTCACATCTTACTGAATCCACTACCATCCATGTAGAAAACATTAGCAACGATAACATCAGAAATATGAATGAAAATGAACCAATATGTTTGATGTTCTTGCACGACATTAAGTTATCTTGAAGAAAAGTGAGATTGAATTACCATCCTACAACCATCTCATTTTCATGCTTAATATCAATTGCTTTACTTGGCACAATTATAGGTGTATTGCTTGCATAAGCTTCCTTCTTTAATTGTTCCATTGTTAGAAGAGATTGATTTTCTTTTATGTGATGAGCATGTACAACATATTATGTCCCTTCTTTAGTTAAGTGATATTGGTTATGTTCCATGTAGAATATTGCTTTGCAATCATATAAATAAGGGCTACCCAAGACCATTCCACATGTTTCTAGTGACACCACATCACATGTTACTTCATCCACATACTTGGATGTAATTGCAAACTTTATGATGCATTGTTTTGTTATGGGAAATTTGTGATCTTTGCTTATCCAATTTATTGAATAAGGTTTGTGATGCATCTTAGTGTTTGATACCAATTTCTTAACCACTTCTTCTGAAATTAAGTTAGATTGAGATCCACTATCTATCAATGTGTCAATCTTAGTATGTTTCATTATGACCCTTATATGAAACAATTTACTTCTTCAATCAAAACCATCACCAATTTTACCTGTCAAACCAAATGATGTGATTTTAGTCTCATCACCTAAATCATACCCCAAGTATGTTGGTCATGTTGTTGTTGCAACCGTTGGCCTCCCTTTCCTCTCTTTGAACCACTTAAGTCTCTTTTCTGGGTGCAATTGCCAACAATGCTCATCATCGTGCCCTTCTTTCTTTCACTACTTGTAAGAGAGATTCTCTTCCTTCACTGTCACTGAATTTGTTTTCTTCCCATTCCCTTTTCCTTTGCCATCTTTCTTTGAAGATGATTCCCCTCATACACCAACTCTAGTTTTTCCTTCTTCAATATACGTTGCTTGGGCATAAACCTCATCAATATTAGTAGGTCCAAACACGAATACATTATTATGAATACAAGAAAGAAAACATCCTATATATTTCATAAGAGTTTCATGTGTACTTAATGTAACATCTAACATCAAATCCATCTTATGAAATTCATCTGTATATTCTTGCACCGACTACCCTTTTCTTAGCTTAAGACTTTTCCATTCAATTAAAGCCTTTTTCTTATATCCCAATGGATAGAACTGTTTTCTAAGTGCAGAAATAAAATCATGCCATGGTGCAAAAATCTTACCAACGTGTTGAGTTCCATGTTGCATCTTTCTTTTCCACCAGATGAGAGTTGTACCTTCAAGATGAAGCGATGCCAATCTGATTTTGCTTGCCTCATATTTTATTTGCTGCACATTACAATATACCTCCATATGTCTAACCCAGTTATCAAGTTTCTCATCATTAAATTCGCCATCATACATAGGAAAAACAAATTTTACATCAAGTTTAAGTAATAGCATATCAGGCTTATATTTATGAGAATGTTTTCTTGCAGTAGAAGTTGAGCATGTACTTGAAGAAGAAGAAGATGATAGAGATGAAGGAGGTGAAGGAAGAGTTTTAGGAGGGTCCTCTCCTTTTTCTCTTTTGGCTTCCTTTGAATATTCCCCTTGAACCAGTCTCTTTCGTTCCAAGTAATCATCATACAACACCTTTACCATATCCGACATGGCAAAGAATGTCTTTTGAAACTCTCTTTCGCTTTGAGAAAGTCCTTCTTCCGATGCCATCCTCTCACTTTGAGATGCCCTCTTTCTTGATCCAATATCTAGATCTCCTTCTACAAGCTCGCCTTCACCATGAATTAGTTTTTAACTGGTAATCATGCAAACTCAAACAACCAACTGTCAACCTGCTTTGATACCACTTGATCCGAAAATTATCTTTAAAATACTTTGGTTAAGTTTATGCATGAGTTGATTTACCACTTAGGAATTAAGATAAGAAGAATATTTTAATGAAATAATGTTGCAGGCATCATAGAGAATACAGAACATAAAATATACATAGGGAAAAACAAACCATAACACCAATCTTGATAACAGAGTTCGACGCAAGTTTTCCTACGTCTCCAGGCCTTTGTCTCAGTGGGGGAAGATTTCTTATTAATCTTCAATGCTACAAAATTACATCAGAAGTATCTCAAATGTATTACAAACTAATATTTCTATGTTCTACTCAACCTAAAGAATCCAACAAAACTGACGACACTGAAAAGTGTTGAGCGTAGCACCTAGAAATGGCCTCCAAATTTCGCTTCCTCAATAGCTTCCCTACATACAATGCTTAAGCTTCATGAATTTGATAATATAAACCTCCCTGGACTTTCAAAAACCTTTGATTTATATATATTTGGAGTTAGGGGTCTCCTCCCAACTTCCTCCCAAGATCTAGCCTGAAAAATGGCTCCAGATCCTCATTTTTGGGAAAAAAATAGGCTAAATCAGCATAAAGATCACCAAAAAAACATATAATATGGTTAAAAACCCACATTGGGAAATTTTATGTGTGCACACCCCTTCTACCCAAGCTCATGGTCATATGAATGGCGCCATATGGCCACGCGCTAACCTTGCACCCTAGTCCTCTGGCCTGATCCTCGACATATGGTCACGTGGAGGCGCCATGTGGCCAGGTGCCAAGCCATTTGTCTCACACCCTACTCCAACTCCTGGTCCTCACTCCTAGTCTAGCACCTTGGTCAGAGGGCTATCCCTTCTGACTGGGTGCTTAACCTCACAAATCCTCCAACCCAACTTCAAATATACATTGCACCATTTGGCATAATAAGGAACACTCATCCCAGGTGACTAGCGCTCTTTGGTGAATTCATTGGTGGAGGAGAGGTCAGTGGTTCAAGTCTCATGGAGTGATAAAAAAAAATTTGAACCAATCAACATTGGCCAAATCTGGGGTGCCACGTGGCACCGAGTGATTGGGCCACATGTCACCTATGGATTGGCCCGTACAATCCAGTCACCCTTTGAAGTCAACTGCATAGTCAACCCATATGCCAGGTGTTGAGTCCAAAACTTGCCACTTTTCACCATTTCATCATCCATAGATCCATGTGTCATTCCCAGACCCTCCCACTTGTCTCCATGTCAGCGTTCGTACAACCACATGTCACTTTCATACAATGTCATGTGTCAAATATTTGCAGGTCCAACTCAACCCAAAAAACACCAAAAATGACTACCACGTGGCATGACCTGGTGTTGCCATGTGTCCCTGCTGACATCACCTACCACATCACGCTGACATCAACAGTACGACATGTTGACTGTTGACTGTTGACTTTTTGACTTTTTTGCCTATTTGGGAAAATGATCAGAACACGATAACTTTTGCATATTGTGTCCATTTTTTGAAAACAAATATATGGTCGGAATCGGCTCGACGAGCCTGACACTATGGTGTTGTTTTTGTCTGATGCTGAGAAATTTGATTTTTAGTCCTTCCTGGATCCATTTTGGATCATATTCCTATCGAAAATTTTTCTACATTATTTTGGAAGAATTTGAAGGATACATAGAAACATTTGTTTAGATTCCAGTGTGCATGTGAAATTTTCAGTCTCCCTAAAGATAAAGTTACATGTAGATTATTCTTACAAACTTTGCATGGGGATTCTCTTGAATGGTATTGTTCATTACCATTTGGTACCATTACTATATGGGATTTGTTAGAGGATTTATTTGTTGAAATTTTTTCCAACCCACCCTCTCCCATACGGATGCAAGATAATGAAGTGTCTAATTTGGAAGAAGAATCTAATAAAACATTGGAAGAATTTTCTTAACTAAGTCATGTTGCTTAAAATGAAAATGAAAATTCCAATTTGCAAGAAGAATATTTCATCCTCTCATATACTCCATATGAATATCTTTCGAGTAACAAGTTTTATAATCAAATTAAGAAGCCTCCACCAAATGCACAAGAATATTTCAGCCTTGCACTATATGATGAAAAGCCTCAATAGAATTGGCAGCAAGATGAATTGATGGAAGAAATGAATCTTGAGAAGAATGATGAGCAAGATTTCCTTTACAAGAAGGAAGAGTCTTTTCAAGATATTGTTGATTAATCAAGAACGTTGGAAGTGGTTGGAAATAAAGATAAATATGAATGTGTTAAAAAATTGGAAACTCCTCATCCAATCAAATACAATAATATTCTTGATCAACCAAGAGTTTATTTCATTGAATCATGGTTCCAAAGAATTCTTGGTGAAGCAATGCAATCATATCCTCAACACATTGGGTTCATTTTTTCTCCAGTACATGTTGAGAGTTCCCATGACTCATTTGTACAAGTATCAATATGTTTTACAACTCTGGAGTTCATTACAGAGACTAATTAGATGCTTGAGTGGCTTCATTGGAAATATACCTACACCTAAGATTCCCCTATCTTCCAAGTAATATAGGTTAGGTAGATCTTGTATGTATATAGTCTATTTTTTCAGTTCAAGTTTTGTATAATAAGGCAGTGGCTATATGGAAAATAACTCCATGAAAGAAGAAGAATTACATGAATATATTTTGAAGATGACTCCATAGCCCAATTGAGAAGGTAACTAGTCTTGAGATTCTGGTGTTCTCAACAACCCATAAGGGGTCATTTTCCCATAGTTGGAGCGAGTTGTTGACCAAAATTTGGTCACCTAGATGTTCTAGCACTTGCATTAATAAAAAAAAACTGATATCAATAGAACACAATTTTTTAACTCTTATAAGTTCATTGTGTAGACCTCAGTCTCAGATTCTCCATCTATTTCGCAGAATCAAAATCTGAGTCTCTACGTCCAAGATATGTATAATTTTGTCCATAAGTCCAACATAAATATTACAAGACAAAATATGAAGAATTTTTCTAAGTGTCATGTTCTCATCTCCTCTCCTCTCCTCTTCCTTCACCTCTCTTCATTCTCCTTTCATTCTATACTTAGTCATTTTTCCCATTTCCTCATTACTCCCATTTTCCACTTATTACCCTCACAATACACCTTTCACTTTAGCCACCCTCATAATGCACCTACACTTAGAATTTTCAGAACTCTTTTTACTACCCTTCACTGTGTACATATTTCGACACTTAGTCAGTTTCAGACTTTTAGACTTGCAGGATTTCATACTCACGAACTCATATTTGATGTTCATATTATATACCTTGCAAGTCCTCTAATGTATGTCCTTCAATTCTCCACACTTAGATTTTTTCACAACTTTTTACCATTAATTATTGCCCTACCTACCTCCATGTTCATGTAAATCAGCCTATTCTCCATATTATTTTAATAATATTTCTCTTATCCTAAGTTCCATGGGAATATCTCCAATTGACACATGGTAGACATATGGAAGCTACGCATTAGTGACACATGGTAGCAAGTAAACACATGACATGTGGCAACAAATCAGGCGGTGGCATGTGGCAACTCTGATATCCTATCACGCAGGGACATGTGGAGATGATGTGGATGTTGACTCATGCTAACTAGGTGATTATGAGGATGCCATTGGGCGTTGACTGGGCATGAGGTGGACTATGATTGGGCAATCAAAATTTTAATTATTCATTAATTTTCTAAGGGGTCAAGCTACAAGTCTCCATAATCTTCCTTTGATTCTTACTAAGTGTATATTATATTTTTCAAGATATACACTAAAGAATCTTAAAATTACATGCATGTGGGATAAGAATTATAAAGAAAAGTGAAAATTAACAAAGGAGGTCGAAATTCAATCCAAGGGTCCACATTTTCCCATCAAACTTGTTTGACAGTGGCTGAGTCATGATCTGGCAAATGCTATATCATGAGCTCTCGACCTCCATTTGCAGAAAAATTTATATCGTTGGAAATTTATTTCGATGAATGAAATTATGGGAAAGGTTTTGAGAGTTGAAAATTGCCAAAATTTTGTGAAAAATTAAAATATCAGTCAGTGACATTTTTATGCTTTTGTAACATACCCGCTATCGAAATTTAATTTTTCCGTTCCTCTGTCAGACTCGAACCCCTAAATAACCATGGAGACCCAGCGTAAGATGGCTCTTTCTCTCTCCTACGCAGCCTTCTGCACCTCGACCGCAGTATTCCCTGATCTTAATTTCAGGTTATCGGGGTTTCGTCTTTCCCATTGTCAAGAGTTCTTGCACTCTTCAATTCTCAATCACCGATGAACTCCTTTTTGTCCTTAGCCCCTCCCTGGCTAGGCTCCTAGTCCACATGACCGTGCACTCAAGACCACAACCTTATAGCTTTCCTTTCGTCGGGGTTTCGGCCTTTCTAATATCAAGGTGCATGTGCACCTTGGATCCGCGATCCTCCAATTCCCGATGCGCTCCAACGTTTGCTAGTCCCCTGGGCCAGTCTTTTGGGGTCCATACGACCTCCCTCTATATGACCGCCACCTTACCTCTCATCGGAGTTTCGGAGTTTTCAATGCCAAAGTGCATATTTCCACGGGATTCCCGATTTCTCGAATCCCTACTATCCTGTTTGCTGCTAGCTGGTCCCTTACGGTGGCACTATCCTACTTCTCTGATGGGATGATAACTGGCCCCCACTCATCGAGGTTTCAGACTTTGCGATTCTGAAATGCAGATATTTCGTGTCCACGAAATCCTAAATATGCCAATCCCCGACTTTCTTCATATCTCTGACACACGTCCTAAATGGATGGACGGTCCAGGGTAAGCCCTGGTCAATGCGACCACCTCTCATATGACCACAGCCATATACGTCTATCGGGATTCCTCCTATCGGGGATTTGACACTCGTGATGTACCAACAACTCAGTTCACCAATCCCTGATTCCCGACACGTTCCTCTGCCACCATAGCCTCCCGGGCTAGGTATTTAGTCCACGTGACCAATGTCTCTGTGACCACATCCTTCCCTCTCATCAGGATTTCAGAATTCGGTGTTTCACAATGTATGGACTTCTCGTCCCCGTGATCCCCGATATCCCGATGACCCAAACACCGATCAACAACTTCCTGTCGAGCCTTTCCCTGATAGCATCGATTGTTGCCACGCGTCCTCCTCAAGATGGACGGTTCTGATCTCTCCGGGATTTCGAGACTTGTAATCTCCCAATTCCTTTGACCTCAGGAACTCCGATTTCCTGAATACCGATATCTCGATGAAGGTCGGGACGTCTGCCTGGTGTACGAAGGGTTAAACCCCGTGCACCTCCTATCCGATCTGACGGTTGACAGGTCAATGGGCCAAGATCTAACGGCCTAGATCCCTTCCTCCCGCGCACACTCTAGAGACTAGACTCTGATTATCTTAACCCGATCCAACGGCTCAGATTGTCCCTCCTTATGTATTCCTCCACTATTTCGTGGATGTGGAAAGATCAATGGTTCAAATGTTCTCCTGGGTCTTGGGATCTATGATCCTGATTTCCTCGTTGTTCACAAATATAGAGGTAAAAAGGGGCAAGGTGTGTAACGCCCTTGTTACTTCCATAAATCTAACAGTCGTGAATGGCTATGGGTCATTCGACGAGATCTCATTCATCGATTAGTTACATATCCCTACACTACTACCTCAAAACCTTAAGAGGGTCATTCCTCCTCGTACAGGGTTAATAAGACTTGCACGTTCAAGTCCTTTTTCTGGGTTCTTGGTGAACCTTTCTAAGGAGGGAATCTCTATGAAGAGATCTATACCGGTGCATTTCCAGATGCAGATAGGGTAAATGGCTTCCCGAGAATGGGCTGGAAGCCTAACTTAGTTCGACTCATGCCTAATTAAACTCATTTCTCAACATAATCCATGCGTGGTCTTTCTGTTATAAGCATATATCTAACATTACTTATCAAAACACTGTATAGACATTCTTATACTGTAATTGTTCACCATTTCACAGGTTATGAGCATATATGTCAGCATATGAATTTCAAGATGCAATATGAACAGAATACTTATCAGAAATAAATTCAGAAGTTTGTGAGACTACTGAGAGGGGTGCTCGTTTCCACCCAACCGTAGGCGTAGAGTCTCCCAGTGGATTTACCACTGGCCACCCCCGAGATGAGACCACGACGTCGTGAGACTGCGTCTCTCTGTCTACCAGTGACCAGAAGCGAAGGTTGCAATCCTTCCTCTCTGCTATCACTCACTCTGCGTAATCCAGAGTTCCCCTCACATCTGCCCTCCTAATCGCTTCTGCCATACGCCTTATCCTCTCGCGAGGTTGCGTGTGGCACGATTACCCTCGTGCCGATCAGGCCTGATGGCTCTACGGATGGGCGGTTCACCATCCCATCCCTCATCAAGCCATATGCCTACCAGCCTGCGAGGCATTGAATTTCAGGGCCAGCGAGCCGCTTTTGGTTCTCCGAACCAGTGGAGTCCAAATACGGTATTTAATTCTCGGTGGAAGTTAACGCCACCTTTTCAGGTGCCTTCCACCACCATCGTAATCTCTTTTTTGCACATCCCCTCTCAGCAGTCCTACAATAAGTTCAAAATTTCATTCACATTTATGAGTTTTCCATAGTTCTTGGCCAGTCCAGTTATACTTACAAATTGGGGGAAACAGGGTGTTACAGCTTTGCTGATAAATCTGTTCAATACCTCAACTTCACGAGGTCATATCTTGAGATATGGGAGTCTTATTTGGAAAAACAATATATCGTTGGAAAGTTAAGAATATGTATATCACATATAAATTGGTTTTAATTGATGAAAGGTTGATTTTCCTATCCATTAAATTAAATTATATTCCTCTTTTAAAAAGAGAACTTAACTAAATTTTGAAAATAAAAGTTTAACTAAAAACTTTTATTTAAAATAGCAAGGGACCCATTTTAAAAATATGGATATTAATGGAGTAAGTTCATTAATGATGAATTAATGAGGCATTAATTAAAGAGGATAATTTAAGAGAAAAAAAAATTACGGGAAATTCAGGAAGGAAAAACCCTTACTACTTAAGTAGTTAGAATAACAGACTTTAAAAGAGAAGAAAGACATCATCAAGACATAATAAAAATTATCAGAGGGGCGGGGACGAATATCAAAGGAAGAAGAAGGTACATCCATGAATACACAACCAATCTTTTGATCAAAGAAATAAGATCTCCATCTTCTCCACTCTTTCTATTCTTCTACATCATTTCTCATAGTTGTATGCTTGAGTCTCTGAATTGGGCACAAGGCTAAGTGATTGAGTATTCTTGTTTTATTCTTCCAAAACATTTTTCTTGTATGTTCATGGAGTATTTACAGCCATATACATGACTTTCAAAGATTTTGTAATGAAGAACATTTTTCATGAACAAACTCCATAAAGAATTGCTTTGGGGTTGATTTCGACTATATCTTGTACCTTTGAGTCTTAAGTATGAGGTATTTGGGATTGATCTTTAAAATTCTATTTTGATATTGATAGTAGTTCTCTTTTAAAAATAATTGAGTTGATCAAATTATTGTCTCATGTTTCTTATTAGGAATACATGGATGTATTTATATATTATTAATAAGATTATGTATGTAATTCTGATCACAAAGAAATTCTGATGTTGAAGTTATCCTTCAATATTTTCTTATTATAATGAGACTTATTGTTGTACATACAGATTTTTTCAAGTCATTAAAGATCATATCATTTAATAAATTCAAGCAATAAAGACCTAGGGTTTTCTTCCTAAGCATTATCCTAATCCAAGATATTTAAGTTATATAGTTTAGCCAAAGAGGAGTACCACCTCTTTAAAAATGTAGGAGGATTCATATCCTCGCGAGGTTCTCATTTCGGTCCTGATGGATTCAAGTGTCAACAATCCTCTACCCTTTATAAGGATCTCTGTAATCACCTTGTTCTTTAATGGCATGTAAATTCTACAACATATTGGTTGGATATTTCCCCATGTAACCTGAACAAAGGAGCCAGATAACAATGAAAAGGAAAATAAACCTCAACTCTTAATGTAATAATAAGAAGCACCCCCACTATTCATTATTTCAGTGGGTTCCTTTGATATTTGGCTTCTATATTTAATGTTATTATGAGTGCAACAACCAACTATAAACTCCTCACTACTCCTATGAAAGATATGAAATATTCATTTATTGCCTACTCTTGGCAATTTTAATGTCTTTGTTGAAATAAGTAGAATAAGAAATCTTACCTCAAAATTCATAAATCCTTGTGCAATATTCCTTGACGATTCAATATAGAATTCTAGTCCAACAACATGGATTTCTACCTCAATAATGAATGCAACAACATGGCATTATACTTCTAATCATTATAGAACCACTCAGTTCAAGAAGGTGCTTGACAAAGAGGGGATATGATGATGAGCCTAAGAATAAATTCATTCTTATGCACATGTATCGACCTTTATCACATTGTTTTCTTACACCAATGTTTGGAGTAGCAGAATGGTGGATTTTTTCAACCCTAATAAAGGAATAGCCATGGAAACCCTAGAAAAGATTCAGGTAGGCATTGAAAGAGGAATCTCTACAACACCTCGAACTGTGTAAGAGTAAATTGCCATCCTTAGTGTGTTATTGACTATAACACTCCCAAGTAAGATGGACCAAACAAAAAAACTCTTAGAAAATTCGTGTATGATAGATAAGAAAAAGATTGATTCCCACGAACAATTCACACTCAAATTGATTGGATTAATGTGTTGAGGTGAAGGAAAATATCAAGTGGTGTTGCATACTTCGTACACACATTATATGGCCACGTGTGGCCTCTTGGAAGAAGAACTTATCCTATATGTCTTTCAAGAATGATAAATTGGACCTTATGGCCTCTAGGAATGATAACACGGTCTAAATGACTTATATTAATGAGAACTCAACCCATACAACTTGTAGGAATGAAGACACAATTTATACAACCTCTTGTTGAAAGAGAGAATGCCTAGGTAAGGTAAATCTACCTAGTAGTGTCTAAAAATTCCCAAGAATTAAGAAATTCATCCAAAAATACCTAAAAATGTCTAGGAAAGGTGTAAAAACGCCCAAAAATGAAGTTACAACCCATGGGGATAGAGAATGAGTGAATTCCCAAAAAACAGCTAGAACATGGCTTAGAGTGTGGAGAAAGATAAAATGCCATCCAACAAAACAAAATTTATCTCAAGTGTTTGTAAGAGAGACAAAAATCATCAATGGCCAATCTAATCAATTGAGAAACTCTCTAATCTATTGCAACAAAAAAATATTAACAATTATTGATCTCAGACTTTGAAGGAATTGGTTATTGGACATTCCAGAGCCGTTGGGTTCTTCATTTGTACTCAGAGAATGGATTCACATGCCATTAAATAACCAGGAATCCATTTAACATAAAGAAAAAAAAAATCAATCACACCAATTAATAAATGAACACGAGAATTTTACGCTGGAAATCCAATTGGAAAACTAGCTTCAAATGGGGCTTAGTCTATTCATCTTGGTAATCTCTAGTTACAATCTCTAATTACAATGCTTTCTCCACTTTCTATCCTCTTCCCCCTTGGCCAAAAGGACCCTTTGGGAGTGAAATTACATGAGGAAATAGGGATAATTTGGGAAATAGGAATGCCAATAGGCTAACCTTAGTTTCCCATTCCTCATTCTTTTCTCTCCTTTCAATTTTCTATTTAATTGAATTCTTTGTTTTTTATTTTTTTTCTCACACATTTGTCTTATTCAACATTAAATATACATTGTTATACAATGTTTTCATAACCTTCATATATTTTTGGATTTTATTGCAGGTACTAGGTCTTACGCATTCATTGGTTCAGATCCATTTTGGGTCACACCTCCCCATTGAGAGATTTTTTGGTCTCCAAAATTTCAAGGAAACCATTTTGGATCAATGTACTCATGTATGGAACATGGATTTGACTATGGATTTTGACTACAAACTCTACCTATAGATTTTTATGGTGGATCTCAATATTGTCTCTAGTCGCTAGTTATGGATTTGGCTCACTTGTTGCCATGATGTAGAAGTCTTCTCACTGACTCTCATCTTTGAGAAATATCTAGACCCTAAATACAAACTCAACATCCATTTCCATCTACCTCTCTATATTGGAGACAATCCATCCTGGCTACCAATGAATCCAATTCAAATGTCGGACTATGTCTAGTGTGAACCCAATAAGTTATTCCATCACATAACAATCCCACAAAAGAAAGAGTGGAATTCCTTTTATAGCTAGGATCGGTTGCTTCCCTTCATGGAAACAACTCTCTAATGCCTACACATTCTTGAAATCATGTCATGGAGTTCTCAAGAAATACTCCCTCCAAGGTAATTGTCCCATGTGCGTCAATATTTAATAGATCTTCAAGAAGGAAAACTTATTTTGGAATATTGTAGGTAGAAAATGAAATGGTGAGTCCTTGGATGTTGGCATCCACCTATTGTCCACTTCGATGGTGATGCGGACCTCATGTGTTTCTATCTCTCCTTGGACAACTTCTTCTCCTTGAAATGGATATGCAAGAAACTCTTCTTCTCTATTAGGATTCACTTTCCACACTCTCCTCTTTGCTATGCAATTTTTGGGGTGAATCTCTAGGTGAAGTTTCCAACACTTCACTTCCCAATGTCCGCTCAACTTGTAGTGGTGGAAAACGTTATTGGCACTATGGTATGGACTTCTTGGGGTGATCATTTTCTTCCTATGTCTATAAGTTTCCTATTGTATGGGAGTAGTCTTCTCATCCTTCTTCCTCTGAAAACCTTCATGCTTGAAGCATGTGGCTTGCTTCTCCCAACACACTGCTTCACAATGGCCCTCATTTCCATAGAATAAACATGCCTCTATATACCAATAACACTCAATGTTATGGCCTCTCTTTTGCAATGGTAAAAAATAAGGGATGTCTTATTTGATGGGGACCTCTTAGTCTTCTTCTTATTCATTCCTAGATTGAATGGATTTTTGTGTCTTCAGAGTGATGGTGAAGGATGAGTCTTCAAGTTATTATAATCGCTTCCCTTCTTCAATCTGCCACAAGAAGGTTGAGGTGGTAATGGGTTCCCACCTTCATGTAATTTTTTCTCTCTTATGATGATCATGCCAACTCCGGAATGTCTTTATGCTTCATAAATGTGGTCTTGATGGTCATGGTATTTTCTACTCTTCCATCAAATCCTGAGCCTTCATGCTTGGCCTTTTGTTTAGTGAAAATGGAGCTTAGGATTACATGACTTCTCT
>JZKD02S0348323.1:779190-806706 GCA_000966675.3 Picea glauca
AAATGAAGGGTCCTGTTGGTCTTCCCATTACCCCAAATCTCCCTATTTCCTCATGTAATTTCACTCCCATAGAGTCCTTTTGGCCAAGGGGGAAGAGGATAGAAAGAGAAAAAAACATTGTAACCAAAGATTGTAACCAGATATTGCTTAGATGAATAGACTAAGCCCCATCCGAAGCTAGTTTTCCCAATTGAGATTCTAGGGTAACATTCTCATGCTCATTGATTGATTGTTGTGCTTGATGTTGTTGTTGTTTATGTTAAATGGATACCTAGTTATTTAATGGTCCATGAATTCATTCTCTGAGTACAAATGAAGAACCTAAGGGCTCTAGAACATCCACCATCCAATTCCTTTGAAGTCTAAGATCGATGGTTGTTTATAATTGTCTGTTGCAATAGATTATAGAGTTTCTAAATTGATTGGTTTGGATATTGGTGAGTTTTATCTCTCTTACAAACACTTGAGAAAAAATTCATTTTGTTGGTTGGAGTTTTCTCTTTCTCCACACTCCAAGACACATTCTAGTTTTTTGTTGGACATTCACTCATTCCTAGATAAATTTCATTTTTTTGAATAGCATTTTCTCTTTCTCTAGGCTCTAAGCCACATTATGTTTGTTTGCTAGGAATTAACTCATTCCTTGGGCCATACACATTCCCCACAGGCTGCAACTTCATTGCTAGGCATTTTTACACTTTGCATTGACATTTTTAGGTATTGTTGGGTGAAATTCTTAATGCTTGGGAATTTTTAGACGCTGCTAGGTAGATTTACCTTACCTGGGTGTTCTCTCTTTCGTCAAGAGGTTGTATAGATTGTGTACTCATTCCTAGAGGCCATATGGGTTGAGTTCTCATTCCTATAATTCATTTATATTGTGTTCTCATTCCTCGAGGAATTAACGTCTGAGTTCTCATTCTTGGAAGTTTTATAGGCCAAGTTATTCTTCCAAGAGGCCACATGTGGCCATACGACATGCGTACAACTTGTATGCATCACTACTTGATATTTTTCTACACCTCAGTAATTTACAACAATCAATTTGAGTGTGAATTGTTCATGGGAATCAATCTTTTTCTTATCTATCATATAATAGGCTAGTCAAGAGTTTTTTTTGTTTGGTCCATCTTGCTTGGGAGTGTTAGACTCAAGAACACAATAAGGATGTAAGTTTAATCTTGCACAATTCGAGGTATTCTAGAGCTTCCTCTTTCAATGACTACCTGATTCTCTTCTAGGGTTTCCATGGCTATGATTTTAGTGGGGTCAAAAAAATACACCATTGTGATACTACAAACATTGGTGTAAGAAGAAAAGGTGATAAAGATTGATATAGGTATAGAAGAATGAAGCTATTCTATGAATCCTCCTCATATCCCCTCTTTTCCAAGCACCTTCTTGACTTGAGTGGTCCTATAAGGATTAGAAGCAGAATACCATGTTGTTACATTCATTATTGAGGAACAAATCCATGTTGTCGGACTAGAGTTCTACATTGAATCACCGAGGAAGACTACACAAGGATTTATGAACTTTGAAGTAATAATTCATACTTATTTCAACAAGGACATCAAAATTTCCAATATTAACCAACATATCAATCTCATATATCTTTCATAATAATAATTAGTAGTGAGGGGTTTACACTTGGTTGTTTCACTACTAATAACATAAAATATAGAAGCTAACAATCAAATGACCCCATTGGCATATTGAACAACAAGGGGTTCTTTTTATTATTGTGTTTAGAGCTGAGGCTTATTTTCCTTTGCATTGTTATCTGTATCCTTGTGTTTGGGTTACATGGAGAAATAGATAGCCATTCATCTGGGGCATTAACATGCATGTTACATAATTTACATTCCATTGAAGAACAAGGTGATTGTAGCGATCCTTATACAGGGCAGAGGATAGAGGCCCAATATCCTCAAGAAGACAAAGTACTATGTATAAGCCCGAGAATAGAGCTGAGACAAAGAAAATGTTTTCAAATTTTGCAAGGATCCATGTTAGTGAATAAAGTGGGCTATAATTTACTCGTTTATGGATCATATTGTATCATAGAGGTTGCATCCTTGACTGTGACAACTTTCGGGACTTTGAAAATAGCATTTCAAATGTTAGTATGGGTAAACAATGTAGAGACAAATTGGAATACCTACGAGCTAGAAATTCTCAACTTCAAGAAGAGAATGAGAGCTTGAAGGAGTAGGTTCAGATGTTCAACAAGAGGATAGGCACACTTAGATATTGTCACGGTTGCAACAAGAGTTGTCAGAGAAGGAGGAGGCCTTAGCAAGGATCCAAGTAGCTGTCCAAAAGAACCAGTAAGTAGGGCCTCCATACATTTTCGTTTCATATGCCAACACCATGAATAATACCACCCTGGTAAGCTCACCTTCCATAGATAGTTCTTTAGAGTAGACTGATGAATTCAAAAATCATATCAGAGGCATTTGTTCAAATCTCCTAAGGTAGATGGGATATGATGGACAAAGGATAGGCAAGAGAAGTCATGTAATCCTAAGCTCCATTTTCACTAAACAAAAGGCCAAGCATGAAGGCTCGGGCTTTGATGGAAGAGTAGAAAATACCATGACCATGAAGACCACATTTATGAAGAATAAAGACATTCCGGAGTTGGCATGATCATCATAAGACATAAAAAATTACATGAAGGTGGCAACCCATTACCACCTCAACCTTCTTGTGGCAAATTGAAGAAGGGAAGTGATTATATCAACTTGAAGACTCATCCTTCACCATCACTCCAAAGACACAAAAATCCATTCAATCTAGGAAAGAATAAGAAGAAGACTAAGAGGTCCCCATCAAATAAGACATCCCTTATTTTTTACCATTGCAAAAGAGAGGCCATAACATTGAGTGTTATTGGTATATAGAGGCATGTTTATTCTATGGAAATGAGGGCCATTGTGAAGCAGTGTGCTGGGAGAAGAAAGCCACATGCTTCAAGCATGAAGGTTTTCAGAGGAAGAAGGATGAGAAGACTACTCCCATACAATAGGAAACTTACAGACATAGGAAGAAAATGACCACCCCAAGAAGTCCATACCATAGTGCCAATAATGTTTTCCACCACTACAAGTTGAGCGGACATTGGGAAATGAAGTGTTGGCGAATTCACCTAGAGATTCACCCCAAAAATCGCATAGCCAAGAGGAGAGTGTGGAAAGTGAATCCTAATAGAGAAGAAGAGTTTCTTGCATATCCATTTCAAGGAGAAGAAGTTGTCCAAGGAGAGATAGAAACACATGAGGTCCACATCACCATCGAAGAGGACAATAGGTGGATGCCAACATCCAAGGACTCACCATTTCATTTTCCACCTACAATATTCCAAAATAAGTTTTCCTTCTTGAAGATCTATTAAATATTGACGCACATGGGACAATGACCTTGGACGGAGTATTTCTTGAGAACTCCATGACGTGCTTTCAAGAATGTGTAGGCATTAGAGAGTTGTTTCCATGACGAGAAGCAACTGATCCTAGCCATAAAAGGAATTCCACTCTTCCTTTTGTGGGATTGTTATGTGATGGAATAACTTATTGGGGTCACACTAGACATAGTCCGACATTTGAATTGGATTCATTGGTAGCCAAGATGGATTGTCTACAATATAGAGAGGTAGATGGAAATGGATGTTGAGTTTGGATTTAGGGTCTAGATATTTCTCACAGATGAGAGTCAGTGAGAAGACTTCTACATCATGGGAACAAGCGAGGCAAATCCATAGCTATGGACTAGAGACAATATCAAGATCCACCATAAAAATCTATAGGTAGAGTTTGTAGTCAAAATCCATAGTCAAATCCATGTTCCATACATGAGTACATTGATCCAAAATGGTTTCCCTGAAATTTTGGAGACCAAAAAATCTCTCAATGGGGAGGCGTGACCCGAAATGGATCTGAACCAATGAATGTGTAAGACCTAGTAGCTGCAATAAAATCCAAAAATATATGAAGGTTGTGAAAACATTGTATAACAATGTAAATTTAATGTTGAATAAGACAAATGTGTGAGAAAAAAAATAAAAAACAAAGAATTAAATTAAATAGAAAATTGAAAGGAGAGAAAAGAGTGAGGAATGGGAAACTAAGGTTAGCCTATTGGCATTCCCATTTCCCAAATTCTCCCTATTTCCTCATGTAATTTCACTCCCAAAGGGTCCTTTTGGCCAAGGGGGAAGAGGATAGAAAGTGGAGAAAGCATTGTAATTAGAGATTGTAGCTAGAGATTACCAAGATGAATAGACTGAGCCCCATTTGAAGCTGGTTTTCCCAATTGGATTTCCAGGGTAAAATTCTCGTGTTCATTTATTAATTGGTGTGATTGATTTTTTTTTCTTTATGTTAAATGGATTCCTGGTTATTTAATGGCATGTGAATCCATTCTCAGAGTACAAATGAAGAACCCAATGGATCTGGAATGTCCAATATCCAATTCCTTCAAAGTCTGAGATCAATAACTGTTAATATTTTTTTGTTGCAATAGATTAGAGAGTTTCTCAATTGATTGGATTGGCCATTGGTCATTTTTGTCTCTCTTACAAACACTTGAGATAAATTTTGTTTTGTTGGATGACGTTTTATCTTTCTCCACACTCTAAGCCATGTTCTAGCTATTTTTTGGGAATTCACTCATTCTCTATCCCCATGGGTTGTAACTTCATTGTTGGGCCTTTTTACACCTTTCCTAGACATTTTTAGGTATTTTTGGATGAATTTCTTAATGATTGGGAATTTTTAGACACTACTAGGTAGATTTACCTTACCTGGGCATTCTCTCTTTCAACAAGAGGTTGTATAAATTGTGTCTTCATTCCTACAAGTTGTATGGGTTGAGTTCTCATTAATATAAGTCATTTAGACCGTGTTCTCATTCCTAGAGGCCATAAGGTCCAATTTATCATTCTTGAAAGTCATATAGGATAAGTTCTTCTTCCAAGAGGCCACACGTGGCCATACAATGTGTGTACGAAGTATGCAACACCACTTGATATTTTCCTTCACCTCAACACATTAATCCAATCAATTTGAGTGTGAATTGTTCGTGGGAGTCAATCTTTTTCTTATCTATCATACAACAAGTTTCTAAGAGTTTTTTTGTTTAGTCCATCTTACTTGGGAGTGTTATAGTCAATAACACACTAAGGATGGCAATTTACTCTTACACAATTCAAGGTGTTGTACATATTCCTCTTTTAATGCCTACCTGAATCTCTTCTAGGGTTTCCATGGCTAATCTTTTATTAGGGTTGAAAAAATCCACCATTGTGCTACTCCAAACATTGGTGTAAGAAAACAATGTGATAAAGGTCGATACATGTGCATAAGAATGAATTTATTCTTGGACTCATCATCATATCCCCTCTTTGTCAAGCACCTTCTTGAACTGAGTGGTTCTATAATGATTAGAAGTAGAATGCCATGTTGTTACATTCATTATTGAGGTAGAAATCCATGTTGTTGGACYGRAATTCTATATTGAATTGTCAAGRAATATTGCACAAGGATTTATGAATTTTGAGGTAAGATTTATTATGTTACTTATTTCAACAAAGACATCAAAATTGCCAAGAGTAGGCAATAAACGAATATTTCATATCTTTCATAGGAGTGGTGAGGAGTTTATAGTTGGTTGTTGTACTCATAATAACATTAAATATAGAAGCCAAATATCAAAGGAACCCACTGAAATAATGAATAGTGGGGGTGCTTCTTATTATTACATTAAGAGTTTAGGTTTATTTTCCTTTTCATTGTTATCTAGCTCCTTTGTGTAGGTTACATGGAGAAAGATCCAACCAACATGTTGCAAAATTTACATGCCAATAAAGAACAAGGTGATTACAGAGATCCTTATAAAGGGTAGAGGATTGTTGACACTTGAATCTGTCAGGACCGAAACAAGAACCTCACGAGGATATGAATCCTCCTACATTTTTAAAGAGGTGGTACTCCTCTTTGGCTAAAATATATAACTTGAATATCTTGGATTAGGATAATTCTTAGGAAGAAAACCCTAGGTCTTTATTGCTTGAATTTATGAAATGATATGATCTTTAATGACTTGAAATAATCTATATGTACAACAATAAGTCTCATTATAATAAGAAAATATTGAAGGAGAACTTCAACATCAGAATTTCTTTGTGATCAGAATTACATACACAATCTTATTAATAATATATAAATACATCCATGTATTCCTAATAAGAAATACGAATGAATAATTTGATCAACTCAATTATTTTTAAAAGAGAACTACTATCAATATTAAAAGAGAATTTTATAGCTCAATCCCAAATACCTCATACTTAAGACTCAAAGATACAAGATATAGTCGAAATCAACCCCGAAGCAATTCTTTATGGAGTTTGTTCATGAAAAATGTTCTTCATTAGAAAATCTTTGACAGTCATGTATATGGCTGTAAATACTCCATGAACATACAAGAATTTTTTTTTGGAAGAATAAAAGAAGAATACTCAAGCACTTAGCCTTGTGCCCAATTCAGAGACTCAAACATACAACTATGAGAAATGATGTAGAAGAATAGAAAGAGTGGAGAAGATGGAGATCTCTTTTCTTTGATCAAAATCTTGGTTGTGTATTCATGGATGTACCTTTTTCTTCCTTTGATATTCTTCCCTTCCCCTTTGATAATTTTTATTATGTCTTGATGATGTCTTTCTTCCCTTTTAAAGTCGGTTCTTCTAACTACCTAAGTAGTAAGGGTTTTTCCTTCCTGAATTTCCCGTAATTTTTTTTCTCTTAAATTATCCTCTGTAATTAATGCCTCATTAATTCATCATTAATGAACTTACTCCATTAATATCCATATTTTTAAAATGGGTCCCTTGCTATTTTAAATAAAAGTTTTTAGTTAAACTTTTATTTTCAAAATTTAGTTAAGTTCTCTTTTTAAAAGAGGAATATAATTTAATTTAATGGATAGGAAAATCAACCTTTCATCAATTAAAACCAATTTATATGTGATATCCATATTCTTAGATTTCCAACGATATATATTTTTTCCAAATAAGACTCCCAGATCTCAAGATATGACCTCGTGAAGTCAAGGTATTAAACAAATTTATCAACAAACCATAAAAATGTCACTGACTGATATTTTAATTTTTCAGAAAATTTTTGCAATTTTCAACTCTCAAAACCTTTCCCATAATTTCATTCATCGAAATAAATTTCCAACGATATAAAGTTTGCTGCAAATGGAGGTCGGGAGCTCATGATATAGAATTTGCCAGATCGTGACTCAACCACTATCAAACAAGTTTGATAGGAAAATGTGGGCCCTTGGATTGAATTTCGACCTCCTTTGTTAATTTTCACTTTTCTTTATAATTCTTATCCCACATGCATGTAATTTTAAGAGTCTTTAGTGTATATCTTCAAAAATATAATATACACTTAGTAAGAATCAAAGGAAGATTATGGAGACGTGTAGCTTGACCCCTTAGAACATTAATGAATAATTAAAATTTTGATTGTCCAATCATAGTCCACCTCATGCCCAGTCAATGCCCAATGGCATCCTCATAATCACCCAATTAGCATGAGTCAACATCCACATCATCTCCATGTGTCCCTGTGTGATAGGATATCAGATTTGCCACATGCCACCATCTGATTTGTTGCCACATGTCATGTTTTTACTTGCTACCATGTGTCACCAATGCTTAGCTTCCATATGTCTACCATGTGTCACTTGGAGATATTCCCATGGAACTTAGGATAAGAGAAATATTATTAAAATAATATGGAGAATAGACTGATTTACATGAACATGGAGGCAGGTAGGGCAATAATTAATGGTAAAAAGTTGTGAAAAAATCTAAGTGTGGAGAATTGAAGGAAATACATTAGCGGACTTGCAAGGTATATAATATGAATATCAAATATGAGTTCGTGAGTATGAAATCCTGCAAGTCTGAAATTGACTAAGTGTTGAAATATTTACACAGTGAAGGGTAGTAAAAAGAGTCTTGAAAATTCTAAGTGTAGGTGCATTATGAGGGTGGCTGAAGTGAAAGGTGTATTGTGAGGGTAATAAGGGGAAAATGGGAGTGATGAGGAAATGGGAAAAATGACTAAGTATAGAATGAAAGGAGAATGAAGAGAGGTGAAGTGAGAGGAGAGGAGAGGAGATGAGAACATGACACTTAGAAAAATTATTCATATTTTGTCTTGTAATATTTATGTTGGACTTATGGACAAAATTATACATATCTTGGTCGTAAGGACTCAGATTTTGATTCTGTAGAATAGATGGAGAATCTAAGACTGAGGTAGATACACAATTAACTTATAAGAGTTCAAAAATTGTCTTCTATTGATATAATTTTTTTATTTATTAATCCAAGTGCGGGAACATCTAGGTGACCAAATTTTGGTCAACAACTCGCTCCAACTATGGGACAATGACCCCTTGTGGGTTGCTGAGAACACCAGAATCTCAAGACCAGTTACCTTCTCAATTGGGCTATGGAGTCATCTTCAAAATATATTCATGTAATTCTTCTTCTTTCATGGAGTTATTTTCCATATAGCGACTGCCTTATTATACAAAACTTGAACTGAAAAATTAGACTATATACATACACGATCTACCTACCCTATATTACTTGGAAGATAGGGGAATCTTAGGTGTAGGTATATTTCCAATGAAGCCACTCAGGCATCCAATTAGTCTCTGTAATGAAATCCAGAGTTGTAAAACATATTGATACTTGTAAAAATGAGTCAGGGGAACTCTCAACACGTACTGGAGAAAAAATGAACCCAATGTGTTGAGGATATGATTGCATTGTTTCACCGAGAATTCTTTGGAACCATGATTCAATGAAATAAACTCTTGGTTGATCAAGAATATTATTGTATTTGATTGGATGAGGAGTTTCCAATTTTTTAATACATTCATATTTATCCTTATTTCCAACCACTTCCAACATTCTTGATTAATCAACAATATCTTAAAAGACTCTTCCTTCTTGTAAAGGAAATCTTGCTCATCATTCTTCTCAAGCTTCATTTCCTCCATCAATTCATCTTGCTGCCAATTCTCTTGAGGCTTTTCATCATATAGTGCAAGGCTGAAATATTCTTGTGCATTTGGTGGAGGCTTCTTAATTTGATTATAAAACTTGTTGCTCGAAAGATATTCATATGGAGTATATGAGAGGATGAAATATTCTTCTTGCAAATTGGAATTTTCATTTTCATTTTCAGCAACATGACTTAATTAAGAAAATTCTTCCAATGTTTTATTAGATTCTTCTTCCAAACTAGACACTTCATTATCTTGCGTCCATATGGGAATCGACTCGACGAGCCTGACACGATGGTGTTGTTTTTGTCTGATGCTGAGAACTTTGATTATTAGTCCTTCCTATCGAAAATTTTTCTACATTATTTTGGAAGACTTTGGAGGATACATAGAAACATTTGTTTAGATTCCAATGTGCATGTGAAATTTTCAATCTCCCTAAAGATAATGTTACATGTAGATTATTCTTACAAACTTTGCATGGGGATTCTCTTGAATGGTATTGTTCATTACCATCTGGTACCATTACTATCCACCTGGGATGAGTGTTCCTTATTATGCCAAATGGTGCAATGTGTTACACATAAAAAATACTCACTTTTATAGTGTCACAAGTGTCGTCATTACAAAGGTCGCAAGTGTCACATTTTGATCACAAGGTCGCAAGTGTCGCATGTTGCTCACAAGTGTCGCAAGAAAGCATACTGCCATGATGCCTGTGTTGTGCCTATAATGACATGAGAAGGACACTTGAAACACCTCAAACATTTGATTTGGAAGAGGAGAAATGAGTCAACAGGCTTGCAAACCTTTTTCCATCTGAAAGCACCTCAAAAACTGAGTTTTGAGAGGGGAGCGCTCCCCCTTACACTATCTGGGAGCGCCGATGCTCCCCCTTACACTGTCAGGGAGTGTTATAAAGCTCCCTTGGCCCTTTTGAGGGAGCGCTATAGATTTTGAGAGCACTGGCGCCCCCCTAAAGCCTACTAGAGAGCGCTACAACTCTCTGATGGCCCTTTTGAGGGATCACTACCTATTCTGGGCAGTAGTTAAGCTGTTGAGATGAATGGGGGAAGCATCTTTTCATTCTTGGAAGGTAGTTGGATTTGAATCCCTAGTCCAACCATGATCCTAGGGTAGATCCTCAACTGGAGGAGGCAAATCGTCAACTTCCCCAAGGATATCTCAAGTGGTTGAAGCCTCTCCAAGGCTATATAAGAAAACTTTCTAATGGTGAAAGAAGATTGGAAATGGAGAATTACACCAAACTTATGATCTCATAAGTGGTGTTGGAACAGAGCTGGAAGGGGGAAGAATTGCTAGTATGAAACCTATGATCTCATAGGAAACACACAGTCAACCAAAGGAGAGTGATCAGTGAAGCTGCTGTCATCCAGGTTGTGGATCTTTCGAGCAAGGGTTAGACGAAGGGGACTTGACGAAGTTGTCGCATTCACATCTGCGATTGTAAGTACTGTTGTCGTTATTCTCATTAATATGACACGCTTGGCCTGTTTCTTTCTAGTTTGTGTCTGATGTTACATGAACTTATCATTGATAGATAGATCTGTTTTCAAGCTAATATCAATAGAGTAGGAAGTGGTTGTATCTTGTTTTTCTACAGAACTCAGCGAGGAGCAAAGGATTGGAGCGCAACTCGGAGCGTGCAGGGACAAACGTCGATAAAGAGGTACTTCTGTTCTCCTTCCTTCTCATGTGTTAGTTTAGATAGATTTCAAAGGAAGTCAGTGTCCACGTTAAGCATTTTCTGTCTTAGAGTTAAGGTCAATCTCTTAGAGGCAATCTACCTGTCCGTAGGGAGATTTTCCTACAACACAATGTATATTTGAAGTTGGGTTGGCGTATTTGTGAGGTTAAGCGCCCAATCGGAAGGGATAGCCCTCTGACCAAGGTGTTGGACTAGGAGTGAGGACCAGAAGCTAGATTAGGGTGCGAGCCAAGTGGCTTGGCACCTGACCACATGGTGCCTCCATGTGACCATATGTCTATAACATCCCGCTCTGGCGCACTTACCAAACTTATTCTTTGAGGACACTTGCTCGCAAGTGATCTGGATTTTTATGATGATAAAACTTTTTCCTTCATTATGATGCGCTAAGTTATATGACATGATGTTTTTATTACTTTGATGTAGACAGGTGCTGCTGACTCAGTTTCATTGAGTGTGTAGGGTTTCGACCTTGAGGATGCAGAGGCATCGGTGGAATTCCCTTGGACTCCAGATTGAGTCAGGGAGTGGGCTATTTGAGTTGTTTCATTTACGGTGATATTGTTTTGTTTTGATGATATGCTATTGATTCTATGATATGTTGCTGACATGATCTAACATGATGGTTGATGATGCAGGCTGACGATAGCTTGCCGACCAGACTCACATATGGAGTAAAGGGGCCACACACGAGTTCCAGAGAGATTGAGGGAGAGGTGTGGACAATAGCCTTGCCACAACCTACTAGCACTCCCGCCATGGCTCGAACTATAGGTTAACAATTACCTAGTTCAAGAGGATCCACGATGTCATGAAGGCAGATTGCGACAGTCGCTCACGATGATTCTAAGGGGTGTGCAATAAGGAGGGGGCCTTATTCCTTAGAGCCCTTAGTCTCCCACAAGATTCACCTGGCGGAGTGTTGACTCCAGGGGTTATAGAGTCTACCAATCCGTCAAGCCAGCGAGTGGTACCCTTGGAGCACGCGGTGCATCCTGAAGGGCACGTCGCGCAAAGAATTACAAGTCATCGAGTGGCACCCTTGGAGCACATGGTGCGTCCTGAAGGGCACGTCGCGCGACAGAAGCAACCGAGGCGAGTGGCACCCTTGGAGCACGTAGTGCGTCCTGAAGGGCACATCACTTAGAGGATGATGATGAGACAACCTAGATGACCCTGAGACCGTAGCACCTGATAAATTCTTACAACGCCTCCCCTAATTAACTTGTCGCCCTGTTCAGTCAAACCTAGATTAACACATCTCTAAGATAAATTTGACCAGCCCTAAGAAAAGATCCTCCAAAAATAAACCTAGCGCGTAAACTAACACCCACCTAGGAGTTAATTAAAGTCTTCTAAAAAGTAAAGGGGGTAAAGTAATGAGGGGGTTAATTTAAGTGAAACCCATGGCGTTTAAATTATAAAGGGGAATTAAAAAAAATATTAAAGAGGGGAGTATAAAATTTAGGATTTCAAAAAAAATATATATATGATAAAAATATTTGTTTATATATTGAAAGGATATTAAGTGCATTTATCATTTGGGGGTTTTAAAAAAAAAATAATAATAATAAATAATGGAAAGAGAGAAGGAAAAAAGAAAATAAAAAAAAGAAAATAAAAAAATAAAAATAAGGAAACTTGGAATTAGGAAACTTAAAAAAATTGGAAAGTAGGAGACATAGGGTAAAAAGAAAAAAGGGAATCAACATTTAACGAATTACTAAATTTCAAAAACTTCATTTTAGGAAAGTGAATAAAAGCATGAGAGGGGATCTAGGAACCCTAGGAGAAATTTAAGGAGCGATTTTGGGGGTGTGAGGGAATTTAGACTTTTAATTATTAAACAGAAATTAATTATTGGAGAACCCTAGGGATGAGTGACACTTGGACAACGGAGATTGTTTAGAGGATTTGTCATTAAAAATTATTAATTAATAATCGGGAAAGTAGGTGGGTCTCATTTTCCTATAAAAGAAAGGAAAAGGAAGGAAAAAGGGGATGAACGGTTAGCGTAACGTTACGCTGCCGAATTGTGGTTTGACGGATTTTCTTGTGAGGAGTTGGGTGTAATCTCAGCTTTGTTGGAGTGGTAGCTCAGTCATGGAGGCGAGCTGAGATGCTAGTCTATCTCTGGTTCTTGTGTGGCCCCTTTGCGGCTCGGGGGGCTAAGGGGGAAGCAAAGTACCCCTAGCATTTGGCTGGGAGGTACCAGTGAGCCTTCTACGGTTAGCGAGCGGGACACGGCACGGAGTGCGGGATGCGGCACGGAGTGCGGGACGTCTTCTAAGGCAAGCGAGAGGCAAATGTATGAACTTTACTTCTGGTAGAGTAAACTATCTAGCATTTTCTTATGCGGGTATGAAACATTATATTAAGATTGGCTACAACTAGGGTGATTCATTTACGTATGCTACGGCAATTTGCTCTGAAATTTTTGAATCTGTCATCATGGTATTCTGATAGGGTTTGAATTGCTATCTCTGCTTTCCGAAAATTGTCTTAATTAGTTTTCTTTGCATGCGGATGGTTATCTGAGAGGGGCATTGTTCGTAATTCTGGAACTGGTCTGAATGTGTCCTCATTGTGGTCAGAAAACTATCATATTCTGCTCGTGGACTGTTATGGGGCGTTTGTGTCGTAACTGTGTTGGGCGTTTTCTGGCAACTATTCATTGAGTGTTTTTGCACTGTGATATTGGGCGTTTGTGTCTATTCTGTGGGTGTTCCCTTCCAGTCTGAATCCCATTATTTTCATTTGATTACTGTGGTATGCGCGATACTGGATCCCGATCTAATGCCTCTGTGTGCCAATCCAAACCTCTCTGCTTTTGTAAACTCACGGTGGTCTGAGTTTTGACAAAGAAAAACTAATTGCAATTCGGGATGCAATCTGCCCTTCATTCTATTTTGTTGATGTATTGGGTCAGCATACTCTGTTGGGTTTGCGTTCTAGATTTTTCCTTAAATCCTCGCTTATGGCAACATTTCTGAGCTATCCTCCATTACTGCCATGCATTTCTTACAGCTGCGTCCTTCTATTGGGGGTCTGCGCCCTGTTGTTCTTTAAATGCCTGTATGTGTAGCTACGCCATAACTAACCTATTGTCTTATTCCCTTTTAAATGGAATACAGATTTACAGCACAGAGCCATAGGGTTATGGGAGGTTGCTGTAAGGCGACCTGCGGTGGTTAAAAGCAACATAAAACGAAATCGATAATGTCAGCAAATGAAACACAGAAAGGATGTGGTGACATGTTTTGTAAGGTGGCTGTTGCGACCTGTGGTTCATAATGGCCCAGCCTCGAATATTAAAATTTGAACCTTTAAATTGGCGCACACCCTTGAGCCTCGCGGGTGGTTACAGCACGAACTTGACCCGTTCTGTTTCTATTTCGTTTTATTTCTGCCACACAACTGGATACGCACCTATCCTCCGGAGTTGACGGCTTAGCGCATGCACTGGGCTCGTGTTGGGTTTGGCGTTAAATTTTCTCGACATGTGGTTTCTGTTTAGGGCATTTGTGGTATGGCCGAGTGTTAGCTGACACCTGTTCGCTCACGCCCCTCCTTTGTGTATTATTCCTTAAATGCAGTGTTAGCGTTGTTAAATCTGAAATGTGGATGATGCTGGCAAATAACCTTGTTGTTAGTGGCTGATCGAATTGCCCAGGCTGATGTAAATCGCTTAGTTGTATGTGTGAGGTCACCATGGGTAGAATGTCGAACATCTGTGGCACGATTGGCATACCTTTTCGGTGTTATTGGTTGTTTTCTTTATTATATACAGTTTCTGTATTTTCTGTAATATACATGTAATTATTATACTTTGGGTGGGCATACACTATTTGTAATCCTATTGCATCATTGGCACGTAAATTCTGTGTTATGGGTCAAAACACATGTCGCTGTCGTGGTGCGTCAATTCTCATTTATGGCATTATATTGGAACTTGTAAATTCTGAGGTTACACCCAGGGTCGACCCACTCGCCTTTGGTCAGCTGAATATTCGGGATGAATGACTTCCTGCGTTCACCCCCGTCAGACCGCGCCATACCTTAACGACGACATTGGGATTAGAATCTAAGCTCAACATCTACAGTTTACCTGACAACGCTTTACAATGGCGTTATTACCGCTGTAACTTGCTCAACCGAAACAGTCTGTTTCTGCCACCTGTACTAAACCCAACAGAAGTAACAGTCAGGGATAAAATTCAAAAGGATTTATTGTGCCTTCCAGTGATTTTAGTGTAAAGCCTTTAGCAAATTTTTATGGGGTTCAGTTTGCATTAGATGGGTCGCTCCGGGATGTTTGTCTCTTCCTTCCACCTGGCTGCTCATCTTTTTATTGCATAAACAGTCCTGTAATGGCGCATGTGATCCCGGCTTGTTTTGGCTATAGAGACCGTGTAAATGTTTTTACTTTATATAAAAACGAGTAAATTCTATTGGGAAAACGTTCTTCACCCTTCAACGTTGGTAATTCGATAATTTTGTTATATATTTAAAATGGACTTCGAATGGTTTTATATTATATTATCATATTATAATAATATAATATATATGGATGTCGAATATAATATTATATTTATATGGACATCGAATGTAATATAATAAAACTTATATGGACGTAAAATTTAAAATGGACATCAAATGGTTTATATTATATTATAATTTCGATAATTTTTATTTTTAAAATGGACATTTTATGATGCATTTTGACTGGTTGAATTAACAACTTAGTCCCAAACTAAAGGAATAGCACACGGTTTACTTAGAATTCAGTTGCCCCTTTTAAGGGTGAGGTTATATAGCATTCCATTAGGATGTTACCTAGAATTATGATGTCATTGCTATATTGCTATATGTTGACTTATTAGTTAATTGTTACCTTTAGTTGTAATCATTCTTAAATTTGTTATATTATAAGATTGCCATTTTAAAATTATGATGTGTAATGTATTTCAAATTAAGATTCCTATGATCATGATGCTATGTCCATATAGGAGCCCCTCTAAATAATTTGGTATCTTTAATTATGGTTATTTTAAGTATGGATAGTGTCACATCCACTAATGCCCTTTTTAACCTTGTTATTTAATTTTGTTATTTTAGGTGGCAATTTAATTTATGTTGTATGTTGTTTCTCCAATTGATTCACCTAAGTATGATCTCATTTTTAGTGCATTACTAATGGACGATAGTGAATGAATTAGTCTTGTAAGGTCATTATTAAATTAGCGGATGTAGCAAATAACGTAGCATATAAGAGGTATGATAATTGTGACACAATGATAAACAGTTAATGTTTCATGACAACGATTTTGTAATTATTAATTATTCATTAATAACATGGGTGGTGAGATAACCTGAAATTCGTACCTTAAATTACTCCAGTTACTATGTTAGGGTGGCCGTTCATGTAAATCATGGTGAGTTTGGGTTCTGTTGTCGGAGTCCTCTTGTCACGCGCCTTCCGTAAGGAGTGCAGTTGTTCTTCTTATGTATGTTGTGCTTGATTGTGGTCAATTGGTTGTTCGGTCTGTTGTGTCGGGTGGGATGTAGACACCTCCATGTTCCTCAGAACAGTTGCCAGCCCTGAGACCTTAAATGGTTAAAATCGATGGGAACCCGGGCTTGAGCGTTGATTATGTGTCTTGGAGGTCCTAACCTTGCAGGGTAGCACGGGAGGGTGGTCAGTTTGACTTTGTCGCTAAATGTTGCGTTGTGCACCTTATGCCTATGGTCGTACATTGGCTGCAGTTCTTCGTCGTGTGCATCTAGTCTTCTTGTGATGACCATCATGGTTGCGTCTTGTCGGTTGTCCAGGGCGTCGCACAGTTATGTGCGTTGTTACTTCTACACGCTCGCACACACCTTAAACACACAAAAAAAATTGCACCTGTTACTAGAATGGTTGTCGTAGCAAGACGGTTCGTTACAATGTCGAGGATCAGGCCAGAGGACTAGGGCGCAAGGTTAGCGCATGGCCATATGGCACCACTCATATGACCATGAGCCTGGGTAGAAGGGGCGCACACAAATAAAATTTCCCAATGTGGGTTTTTAACCATATTATATGTTTTTTTGGTGATCTTTATGCTGATTTAGCCTAATTTTTTCCCAAAAATGAGGATCTGGAGCCCTTTTTGAGGCTAGATCTTGGGAGGAAGTTGGGAGGAGACCCCCAACTCCAAATATTTATAAATCAAAGGTTTTTGACAGTCTAGGTAAGTTTAGATTATCATAATTCTAAACAATTCATGAAGCGTAAGCCATTGTATGCAGGGAAGCCATTGAGGAAGTGAAATTTGGAGGCCATTTCCGGGAGCTACGCTCAACATTTTTCAGTGTCGTCAGTTGTGTTGGATTCTTTAGGTTGAGTAGAACATAGAAATATCAGTTTGTAATACATTTGAAATAGTTCTGATGTAATTTTGTAGCATTGAAGATTAATAATAAATCTTCCCCCACTGAGACAAAGGCCTGGAGACGTAGGAAAACTTGCGTCAAACTCTATTATCAAGCTTGGTGTTATGGTTTGTTTTTCACTATGTATATTTTATGTTATGTATTATTTATGATGCCTGCAACATTATTTCATTAAAATATTCTTCTTCTCTTAATTCCTAAGTGGTAAATCAACTCATTCATAAATTTAACCAAAGTCTTTTAAAGATAATTTTTGGATCAAGTGGTATCAAAGAAGGTTGACAGTTGGTTGTTTGAGTTTGCATGATTACCAGTTAAAAACTAAGTCGTGGTGAAGGCGATCTTGTATAAGGAGATCCAGATATTGGATCAAGAAAGAGAACATCTCAAAGTGAGAGGATGGCATCGAAAGAAGGACTTTCTCAAAGCGAAAGAGAGTTTCAAAAGACATTCTTCGCCATGTCAGAGATGGTAAAGGTATTGTATGATGATTACTTGGAATGAAAGATACTGGTTCAAGGAGAATATTCAAAGAAAGCCAAAAGTGAAGAAGGAGAGAACCTTCCTAAAACTCCTCCTTCACCTCCTTCATCTCTATCATCATCTTCTTCTTCAAGTACATGTTCAACTTCTACTACAAGAAAACTTTCTCATAAATATAAGCCTGATATGCCATTACTTAAACTTGATGTAAATTTTTTTTTTCCTATGTATGATGGCAAATTTAATGATGAGAAACTTGATAACTCGGTTAGACATATGGAGGTATATTGTAATGTGCAACAAATAAAATATGAGGCAAGCAAAATCAGATTGGCATCGCTTCATCTTGAAGGTACAACTCTCGTCTGGTGGAAAAGTAAGATGCAACATGGAACTCAACACGTTGGTAAGATTTTTCCACCATGGCATGATTTTATTTCCGCACTTAGAAGATAGTTCTATCCATTGGGATATAAGGAAAAGGCTTTAATTGAATCGAAAAGTCTTAATCTAAGAAAAGGGTAGTCAGTGCAGGAATATACAGATGAATTTCGTAAGATGGATTTGATGTTAGATGTTACATTAACTACACAAGAAACTCTTATGACATATATAGGATGCTTTCTTTCGTGTATTCGTAATAATTTATTCATGTTTGGACCTACTAATATTGATGAGGTTTATGCCCAAGCAACATATATTGAAGAAGGAAAAACTAGAGTTGGTGTATCAGGGGAATCATCTTCAAAGAAAGATGGAAAACGAAAAGGGAATGGGAAGAAAACAAATTCATCGACAGTGAAGGAAAAAAGCTCTCTTACAAGCAGTGAAAGAAAGAAGGGCATGATGATGAGCATTGTTGGCAATTGCACCTAGAAAAGAGACTGAAGTGGTTCAAAGAGAGGAAAGGGAGGCCAACAGTTGCAACAACAACACGACCAACAAACTTGGGGTATGATTTAGGTGATGAGACTAAAATCACATCATTTGGTTTGACAGGTAAAATTGGTGATGGTTTTGATTCAAGAAGTAAATTGTTTCATATAAGGGTCATAATGAAACATACTAAGATCGACACATTGATAGATAGTGGATCTCAATCTAACTTAATTTCAGAAGAAATGGTTAAGTAATTGGTATTAAACACTAAGATGCATCACAAACCTTATTCAATAAATTGGATAAGAAAATACCACAAATTTCCCATAACAAAATAATGCATCATAAAGTTTGCAATTACATCCAAGTATGTGGATGAAGCAACATGTGATGTGGTGTCACTAGAAACATGTAGAATGGTCTTGGGTAGCCCTTATATATATGATTGCAAAGCAATATTCTACAGGGAACATAACCAATATCACTTAACTAAAGAAGGGACATAATATGTTGTACATGCTCATCACATAAAAGAAAATCAATCTCTTCTAACAATGGAACAATTAAAGAAGGAAGCTTATGCAAGCAATACACCTATAATTGTGCCAAGTAAAGCAATTGATATTAAGCATGAACATGATATGGTTGTAGGATGGTAATTCAATCTCACTTTGATTCAAGATAACTAAATGTCGTGCAAGAACATCAAACATATTGGTTCATTTGCTGTCACATTTCCGATGTTATCGTTGCTAATGTTTTATACATGGATGGTAGTGGATTCAGTAAGATGTGAACAAGTTCAAGTGGCTAACAATATGCTTCTAGTTGTCATGATTATTATGCAATTGATTATGATGCAACATGTGAAGAAGACATATTTCAAATACAAAGGACAAGTGCATAGACCTATCCTACACTTGGTGACTGGTTAATATCCTTTTGGAGGACCAAAAGGTCTTAATGGGGAGGAATGATCCAAAATGGATCCAAGAAGGCCTAAAAATAAAAGTTCTTAGAATTATATGAAACCAACTCCATCGCGTTGGGATCGGTGAGTTGATTCCATCCATATATTGTTTTTTTTTCTGAAAATGGACACCATATGCAAAAGTTATCGTGTTCTGGTTGTTTTCCCAAACAGGGAAAAAAGTCAAAAAATCAAAGTCAATAGTCAACAGGATGTACTGCCGACGTTAGCAGTATGTCAGCATGATGTGGTAGGTGACATAAACATGAAGTCATGATGATTTCAATAGGGACACGTGGAAGCACCAGGGTGTGCCACATGGCAGTTATTTTTGGCATTTTCAGGGCTGAGTTGGACCTGTAAAAATTTGACACGTGGCACTGTACGAAAGTGAAACGTGGTTGTACGTATGCTAACGTGGTGACAGGTGGTAGGATTTGAGCACAACACGTGGCTATATAGACATTCACGTGGTGACAGGTGGCAAGATGTGGACTCAAAATGTGGCGTACAGGCTGACTTTTCAGCTGACTAGGTAGATGACTGGGCAGGGTGACTATGCAATGATTTGATTGTACAAGCCAATCCAGAGGTGACAAGTGGCCCAATCACAAGGTTTCACGTGTCACCCTGGATTTCGCCAATGTTAGCTGGGTCAAAAATTTGTTTGGCACTCTGTGAGACTCGAACCGCCGACCTCTCCTCCGCTAACGAATTCACCAAAGAGCGTTAACCACCTGGACTAGGCGTTTCTTATTATGCCAAATGACGCAATGTATATTTGAAGTTGGTGGTTGGAAGTTTTTTCGGTTTAAGTGCTCGGTCGACAGGGCTATCCCACTGACCAAGGCGCTAGAATAGGAGTGTGGACCAGGAGCTAGAGTAGGGTGTGGTTCAAGTGGCTTGACACCTAGTCACATGGCACCTCCACGTGACCATATATCGAGGATCAACCGAGAGGACTAGGGAGCAATGTTAGCATGTATAAGGCACCACTCATATGACCATGAGCCTAGATAGAAGTGGTGCATGCACATAAATTTCCCAATGTGGTTTTTTAACCATATTATATGATTTTTTGGTGATCTTTATGTGATTTAGCCTGACTTTTTCCCAAAAATGAGGATCTGGAGCCCTTTTTGAGGCCAGATCTTGGGGGGAAGTTGGGAGGAGACCCCCTACTCCAAATATATATAAATAATAGGTTTTTGATAGTCTAGGGAGGTTCATATTATCTTAATGATGAAGAATTCATGAAGCTTAAGCCATTTTTATGCAGGGAAGTCAGTGAAGAAGCAAACTTTGGAGGCCATTTATGGGAGCTACACTCAACCTTTTTCAGTGTCGTTAGTTGTGTTGGATTCTTGAGGTCAAGAAGAACACATCCAAACCAGTTTGTAATCCATTTGAGATACATCTGAAGTAATTTTGCAGCATTTAATATTAATAAGAAAACATCCCCCATTGAGACAAAGGCCTGGAGAGGTAGGCAAACTTGTGTCGAACTCTGTTATCAATCTTGGTGTTATGGTTTGTTGTTCCTTATGTCTATTTTTTGTTCTTTATTATTTATGATGGTTGAAACATTATTTCATTAAAATATTTTTCTTCTCTTAATTCCTAAGTGCTAAATCAACTCATGCATAAACTTAACCAAAGTCTTTTAAAGATCATTTTTGGATCAGAATATTAGTCATCTAAAAAATTTCTTTTGGTAGATTTAAATGGGCTCTATGTAGTCTCCTTCTTCTTGGGCACTTGTTCCTTTTGATCAGTCTAGTAAATCCATTGATGGGCTTGATGAAGAATTTGAAGGAGCATGATGACATGAATGAAATTTTTTATATATATCATAATATACATATTCTTGAGATTTTCGAGTCTTTCCAATGGAATTTCCAGGCATTTCATTCTAACGAATCTTCTGTTCTTCTTGAGTTTTTTTTTAAGTTATAAAAAAGGGGAAACATCTTTAAATAATTCTTTTATAGATCCCTTGCATCTAGAACAAGAAACAATCTTTTTGAATTTTCTTTTGGAAACCTTGAACCAAAGAGACTCTAGTTCCTTAATCTGATCTGAATCGAGGCCTCAAAAATATTGAAACTAAATCGAGTCCCCAATATGGTTGCCAAAAAATGTTGACACTTGAATCCATCAGGAATGAAATGACAACCCCAATGACCTGATATAATCTTTATGTACAAAAAGAAGTATCATTATAATAATAAAAGATTGAAGGAGGCCTTTAATATCAAAATTTATTCGTGATCAACATCACATACACAATCTTCTTAATCATATATAAATACATCCATGTATTCCTCATAAGAAATAGGAGACAATAATTTGAACATATCAAAGAATTTTAAAATAGTACTACTATCAATATCAAAAGAGAATTTGATAGGTCAATCTCAAATACCTCATACTTAAGATTCAAAGTTACAAGATACAGTCGAGATCAACCCCAAAGAAATTCTTTGTGGTGTTTATTCATGAAAAATGTTCTTCATTAAAAAATCTTTGGCATACATGTATATGGCTGTAAATACTCCATGATCATACAAGAAAAATATTTTTCATGAATACAAGAAGAACACTCAAGAACTCAACCGTGTGCCCAATTCAGAGACTCAAGCATAAAGCTATGAGAAATGGTGTAGAAGAATAGAAAGAGTGGAGAAGATGGAGATATATTTTGTTTGATAAGAATCTCGATTCTGTATTCATGGTTGTACCTTATTCTTCCTCTGATCTTTTTCCCTACCCCTCTAATAATTCTAATTGTCCCTTGATGATGTCTTTCTTCTCTTTTAATGCTGGTTCTTCTAACTACTTGAGTAGTGAGGGTTTTTCCTCTTGAATTTCTCGTACAATTTTCTTCTTGAAGTATCATATTTAATTAGTGCCTCATTAAGTCCTCATTAATTAAATTACACCATTAATATCCATATCTTTAAAATGGGTTCCTTTCTGTTTTAAATAACAAAATTTAAATAAACTTTTATTTTCAAAATTTAATTAATTGCCCTTTTTAAAAGAGAACTATAATTTAATTTAATGGATAGGATAATCAACCTTTCAGCCAATTAAAATTTTTAATATGTGATCTCCATATTATTAGATTTCCAACTATATAAATTTTGTCCAAATCTGACTCCCGGATCTCAAGATATGACCTCGTGAAGTCGAGGTATTGAACAGATTTATCAACAAAGCATACAAATTTTACTGACTGATATTTTAATTTTTTAGAAACTTTTGAAAATTTTCAGATTTCAATACCTTTCCCATCATCTTTTGCATCGAAATACCTTTCCAATGGTATAAAGTTTTTTGCAAACGGAGGTCGCGAGCTCAAGATATAGCCTTTGCAAGATCGTGACTCAACCACAGTCAATCAAGTTTGATGGGAAAATGTGGGCCCTTGGATTGAATTTAGACTTACTTTGTTAAATTTTGAATTATATATATAATTTGTATCCCACATGCATGGGATTTTAAGAGTCTTTACTGTATATATTGAAAAATGTAATATACACTTAGTAAGAATAAAAGGAAGACTATGGAGACTTGTAGCCTGACCCGTTAGAAAATTAACGAATAATTAAAATTTTGACTTCCCAATCATAGTCCACCTCATGCCTAGTCAACACCCAATGGCATCCTCATAATCACCCAGTCAGTATGCGTCAACATCTACATCATCTCCATATGTCCTTCTGTGATAGGATATCATATCTGCCACATGCCATCACCTGATTTGTTGCCACGTGTCATGATTTTACTTGTTTTCATGTGTCACCAATGCTTAGTTTCCATATGTCTTCCATGTGTCACTTGGATATATGCCCATGGAAATTAGGATAAGAGAAATATTTTTAAAATAATATGGAGAATAGGCAGGGTTAACTAAACACTTTGTAAGTCTATGGACTCATATTTGATGTTATATGAGTCCACGAGTCTGAAATTTTGGAAAGGAAAACGGGAAAAGGTAAATAAGAAAAAGAAACGGAAAATGAGATCATGAAAATGGAAAGGAAAATAAAATTAAATGGGAAATGTGAACGTGGAAATAGCTAAGTACGGAAGGAGAATAAGGAAAAAAAGGTCTAAGTGTGGAAAATAGTAAGGGTAAAATGGGAGTGAAGAGGCAATGGGAAAAATGACTAAGTATATAATGAAAGGAGAATGAAGAGAGGTGAAGGGAGAGGAGAGGAGAGGAGAACATGACACTTAGAAAAAATCTTCATATTTCTTCTTGTAATATTTTAGTTGGACTTCTGGACAACATTATGCATATCTTGGTCGTAAAGACTCAGATTTTGATTCCACGGAATGCATGGAGAAGATGAGACTGAGGGATACACAATGAAATTATAAGAGTTCAAAATATGTCTTATTTTGATATCATTTTTTTCTTATTAATCCAAGAGCGAGAACATATAGGTGACCAAATTTTGGTCAACAAGGATAGAGGCCTAGTATCCTCTAGAGGACAAAGTACTCGGTATAAGCCTGAGAAATGAGTTGAGACAGAGACAAGATTTTCAAATTCGACAAGGATCAGTGTCGGTGAAGAGAGTGGGATATAAATCGCTCGTTTATTGATCAGAGCATGCATGCAAATAAATTACAAATTAAAATACAAGATTGACATTCAAACACAAGAACTTGGAGGGAAGCAATAATACTCATATACAATTCCAATGGAAAACAAAAAAAATGAGTAGCAACACTTAGGGAGAATGATTAGATGAAAATAGGCTTAAACACTCTCCTTGGGATGGGACCTTTTATTTCTTGAAATCCCTCTCTAACAATGGTGATTGAAGAAGTCTTTGTTCTTTGAAGAATGAGGGTGATGAATGTTAGATATGAGAGAGTAAGATAGATGATATCCAATCTTCCTTCTTCAAATTCCACCTCATGGATTTTATTTATAGATAAATTTTGAACCTCTTGAAAGAACTATTTTCAATGTGAAATATCTTCATTCAAAATGGGTTCCTCGTTGAAATATTAGCCAATAGGGGGGTGAATCAATATTACTTATTTTTCAATAATTTAGTAAATTAAACTTATTAATCACAACAATTGATGAACAAGATGTCTTGAAATAGAAATTAATTTTAAAAAACATAAAAATTACTAGTTACAATTGTGTGAGAGACACCAATCTCTCTTCTTTTGAGCACCAACTCAATGAGACATTGATCCCCTGTTTTAAAGCACCAAATCTATTAAGCACCAAGATCCTGTTTTAGAGCACCAACTCCCTGTTTTAGACCACTAGTTCTAGGAAGCACCAACTCCCTATTTTTAGAGCACCAACTCTAGGAAGCACCAACTCCCTATTATAAACTTCAATTTGTAAAGACACCAATCTTCTCTTTCTCCTCCCTTCCACCCTTACTTTATGAATGTCTTCAACATTCTTCCTTCGACTCAGTTTTTGTTTTGATATTCTAGATTGGGCCACAAAGACACTTTCCTTCTTACCATTTTTATT
The DNA here is from genome assembly GCA_000966675.3 of Picea glauca. NCBI lineage: Eukaryota > Viridiplantae > Streptophyta > Pinopsida > Pinales > Pinaceae > Picea > Picea glauca. The sequence continues at coordinate 804,304 of JZKD02S0348323.1, forward strand.
TGTTTATATAGTCTCTCAAGAGGTATATGATATTGAAATAATGTGTATTTTTGTAAAAGAGCAACTAAACCAATGTGTCTTTTTAATAATAAAACATTGCACCTCTTCATTCAATTAACATAAATGATGAATTTTTTGTTTATTAATTGATTTTAAATTAAAAAGGTGTCCAAATCAGACAATTATTTTCGTATGAATATTATGGACCGATGAAAAGGAATTTTAAAATTCTAGAACATGGGTTTTGTGCAGAACATGGCCAATTAGCTAACTTGCAAGCCATTTCCCCAACAAATGTGCGAGGTGGATGGTATAGGAGGTTCTTTGAAGGAAACTTGTCCATATTTATTGTTGTGACTACCTTCTAAACTTGCCAAATGAAGCATCCACTTCAACAATAGAGATTTGGTCACAAATCCACATTCCTACTTTATCAACAAGCTAACAGAGTGGACTAGAAAATTATAAGAGTGGATTTTAAATGACATCTTCGCTTCCACATCTATGTTGACTCTAGTCAAATTTTCACGTCCAATCTTGTAGTGTGGAGTTGCCACATAAGAGTTGCAATGAGTTACAACACTACTATTTTAGCATGGATTTACAACGTAGGAGTTGCAGTTAGTTGTGGCACTAATATTGTAGAGTGGAGTTGCAACACGTTGCAACACCAATCATGTAGCATGGAGTCGCAACATAGGAATTGCATCGAGTTGCAACACTAATCTTGTAGCATGGAGTTGCAGGGAGTTCCAACACTTAATATTGTAGCATAATCCAACCATTTCTAAGACCTCGGTCCAATGATATAATGATCACAATAAGATTTCTAATGATTTTTCTCACACCTTCTTGGAGGCAATTCTCATAAAAGATATTATATGCCTTGAGAAACAATATTTTGGCCTTGATTTCATCACTTGAGAATGGATGAAGATCATCTATAAATTCCATAACAAGACTCTTCAAGAACTAAGTAATGAAGTATCTGTGAAGCATCCTCCTTGCTGAGATTTTTATACCAGATCCTTGACATTTGTTGTATTATATTGAAGCACCAGATTTGATCATTTCTTCTTGTATTTAAATCACAATAGCTTATTTTTTAGGTTGTATTGAAAAGGTCTTCCAATGATATCTTCATGGAGTGAACAAGCCCTTCACCATTTTTCAATTGCTTCTTCTGTAAATGGATTCCAGTAACACAATTCAACATAACCTTTTGTCAGGATATGGATATGAAAACATGAACCTTAATCAAGTTAATCAAGTTCTCAGTGACCATATTGATCATGCCAATATCATATCACCATGTCCAACATTGACCATATTGGCCCTCTTTGACATCAATTCCAACACCATAGCATCGGGTCCAACATTCTCCCCTGTTGGCATTGATGGCAATAAAAGTAAAACAATATTTTTCCCATGTGAATGTGTATTGTCTTATTTTGATTCCTTTGAGTTGACTCCCCCTATCTTTATGATTATTTTTTTTGGACTTGTTTTTCTATTTATCTCTTTCCCTTTGACATCAATGGAAGAAGGGACACTTCTTTTGTCTCCCTGAGGTTATGCCCCCCCTGTCCATGTACTACTTTTGTACTATTTTCTAATGAAGCTTGTGCAATTTAAAAATATAAGGACATGTCTCTCATTCTCATAAACTAATGTAATAACTTTTTTTGCAAAACATTCCTCTTCACTTAAGTCTGTGTGACTCCCCCTAGCAAAGATTCTTCTTCTGCAATATACCCGGCTACTGCTAATCCTAGACAATCAAGAAATTTACAGAGAAACTGGACCTTTGTCAACACATGTTAAATAAATTCCCTACCAAAGTATGAAGAAATGAAATTTAACTTTTGTCCCTTAGAAACAAGATTAAATTGGTCCTTTCATGTGTGGTTGTACTGCTGCCTCAAATACTCGAGACATGTTTTATTTTTCCATGATTCTTAATCTATAATCCTCTTCTATCCAGGATGCTTCAATGATGCACTAGATATACTTTAATTATGTTTTCCCTTAGATTCCTTCAAGAGTGTGCCGAGATTATAAAAATGTTTCTCATGTACTACCTTCATTTTCTTCGAGACTGCTCCCAATTTATTCAGGATACCAATCATCTATTCACTCATTTATGACCCAAGAGCCTCTTCATTTTGTTGTCTCCAATAATGATATGGTTTAGAGTCCATACAATCATAGTTGTCTTCTTCACATTCAGATCTTGATCATTCTCACATTTCTACTTAAGTAGAAGTTAATCTGATATTAATTTTACCACTGCAAGATACCAGATATATAAAATATGCAGAACAGGAATGAAATGCTAGAAATAACAGAATAACAGTAAAATATCCAGCATAATCTTCACAATACACAGAAATGATATACGAA
>JZKD02S0348323.1:826691-844342 GCA_000966675.3 Picea glauca
AGGCTTTACTGCAAGGTCTCAGAAAAGATCTGGACATGAACATTCAAAATCTGGTTGTATTTGGCGACTCTGAAATAGTGGTTAGACAGGTAAGAGATTCTATACACTGTCTTTCCGCACATCTCAAAAGCTACTAGTTTGAGGTATGGAGTTTGATGAATAAATTATCTGCATTCAATATAAATTCCATCCCTAGATCAAATAACGCTGAAGCATATTTATTAGCTAATGTTGCTTCTAAACTTGTTCCTACAGAAGGCTTATCCCCAAACGCATTCTCCGTGGAGCTATTGTTTCGACCATCTGTTCCTGACAATATCACTAACTGGAGGGTATTTGACGATGATCAGCAAATCATTGACTTTCTGCACATGGAAGAAACCTTTCAAGGCATGGTGATAGATGAACGCATGCATGATGATAACTTGCATGAATTTACGGTAATACCTGATCTGAAATCTCATGAGGTACTATCAGATATGGTAAACTCGATACCCAAATCCATAGTCAGATTAGAAAAGTTCTATGATTTTGAAGATAAATTTAAAAAGACGGTCAATTGTAAAACCAATAGTTCTTTGTTGTCTTATGAAAAAGTCAATTTAGGGACTACTGAAAATCCTCAGTGTATCAATCTAGGCTTGGGATGTTCTCGACAAGAAAAAGTTGCATTCATTAAATTATTCAAAGAATTTAAAGATGTCTTTGCATGGACATATGATGATCTCAAAAATTTCGATCCTAATATCATACAACATGTCATCCCGATGAAGCCCCAAACCTTACCCTTCCAACAAAAATTGAGGAAAATGCATCCCAAACTTGAACCGACCGCCCAAAAAGAATTGAATAAACTCCTAAGTGCTAAAATAATTTTTCCTGTTAGGCACACTCAATGGGTGTCCAACCTTGTCCCAGTGTGGAAGAAAAACGGGGAAATCTGACTCTGTGTCGATTTCCAAAACCTCAATAGAGCGTCTGACAAAGATAACTATCCTGTCCCGCCCATGGAGCAGATCCTTCAACAGGTATCTGGTTCCGAGAGGCTATCTTTATTAGATGGTTTCTCTGGATACAACCAAGTCCTGATGTCTCTGCCAGACCAACTAAAGACTACCTTTCGTACCCAGTGGGGCACTTACGCTTATTGCAAAATGCCCTTTGGATTGATTAATGCCGGTGCTACCTTTCAGAGAGCAATGGACATTGCTTTTCGAGGCTTAATCAATCAGTCCGTCATAGTTTACTTAGATGATGTGACTGTATTCTCAAAAAACAAAGATGATCATCTAACTCACTTATGAGCCATTCTACTACGATGTCATAAATACGACATCTCCCTGAACCCCAAGAAGTCCATCTTTGCAGTAGAACAGGGTAAACTTCTAGGATTCATTGTGTCTAGTTATGGGATGATTATTGGTCCCGAAAGGACTTAAGTCATCGCCAAACTTCCCCCACCTACATCCAAGAAATCCATGCAGTCTTTCTTAGGCCAAATTAACTTCGTGAGAATATTTGTCCCCATCTTCTCCGAAATGGTCAGACCCTTGCAAAACCTAATTAAGAAAGACACCCAATATCACTGGGGATCTCCAGAAAACCAAGCTTTTAATGCCATAAAGAAGGCCATAATAGACGCTCCGTCTCTCATGAGTCCTAACTTCTCTCAAGATTTTACACTCTATACTTTTGCCTCTGATCATTCCTATGCCGCCGTCCTAACTCAGAAGAATACTGAGAACAACAAAGTACCCATCGCCTTTATGAGCTCTACTTTCAAAGGTGCTGAACTTAACTACCCAACGGTCGATCGACAAGCCTACGCTATTTTCAAAGCAGTAAAGCATTTCCGGTCCTATCTTTTGAAGTCAAGGACGAAAGTCATTGTCCCCTATCATGCCGTGAGGAACTTGTTAGTGCAGAAGGAGTTAGGAGAGAAGAGAGCCAACTGGGTCAGCTCCTTGCAGGAGTATGACTTAGAAATCACCCTAGATCATATCATGAGAGGCCAAGGGTTGTGTAAGTTGGTTGTTGATTCAGAAACTGGACAGCAAGAAGATGGTGATAAGTCAAACCTAGGACAAAGCAATCAAAGCCTAATTTGTTGTGCACAAAACCTTGTTAGTCCTTGGTACGACGATATAAGATTTTGTCTTGAACATGGATCAGCCCCCCATCACCTTTACCCCGCTAAAAGAAGAGCGTTGAGACTGAAGTCTTCCTCCTTTCATCTGGTTAACGGTATCCTGTTTCGTCAGAGTTTTGACGGCGTACTAATGCGTTGTCTTGAAAAGGACGAAGCATAAAAAGTCTTGCTTGAGTTGCATGCAGGAGAAGCTGGTGGCTACTTCGGTGGTGACACCACTGCTCATAAAGTTCTGAGAGCCAGTTACTATTGGCCCACACTTTTTAGAGACACCCATGCCTTATGTCATAAATGCATCATCTGTCAGAAAGCATCAGGGCGGTTGCAAAAACCAACCTTTCCCTTGCAACCCATTTCAGTAGATTCACCTTTCTAGCAATGGGGCCTTGATATCATAGGTCCTATTAACCCTCCATCCTCGCAACAACACAAGTACATTGTGACAACCATAGATTACTTTACACGATGGTCTGAAGCTGCTGCACTAAGAACTGTCAACACCAATCAGGTAATTGCCTTCCTAAATTCGAATATCATCACTCGTTTCGGTATTCCTAATTGTTTGGTCTTTGATAACGCTTCATACTTTTCTTCTCTTGATATGACCGAGTTCACTTTGGAAAAATAAATTAAGTTGAAGTATTCTGCTAGTTACTATCCCCATGGCAACGGTTTAGCAGAATCAACAAACAAGAACTTGATCAAAATAATCAAGAGAACTGTGTCTGAAAATCACAAGAATTGACACAATGCACTGCTGAATGCACTATGGGCTGATAGGGTAACGCCCAAAACCGCTATAGGTAACTCCCCCTTTTTTCTTGTTTATGGCAGAGAAGCTATTCTGCCACCTCACATTCTTCTTCCTTCTCTTCAGTTATCTCAAAAAGTCCAAGAAGAAGATTGTCCCCCTTTGGAAAGCCGCATTAACGCTTTGATGAAGCTAGAAGAGGTAAGAACCCAAGCTAAGCGTAAGTTAGATCAACATCAACAATTGATTAAAAGCTAGTTCAATTCTAATTCTACTTCTGATAGGAATTTTGAGCTAGGCGATCTTGTCTTGAAGTGGGATAAACCGCACGAGGGAAAGGGTGAGCACACCAAATTTCAAAACTTATGGCTTGGACCATTCCTAATTGCTGAAAAGTTGGGTCCTAATTCTTTTCGATTGCAGAATCTCGAAGGGCATCTTGACACCTACCCGGTGAATGGCCAAGCCTTGAAAAGATACTTTGCTTGATAACTATCCTTGTATATTATGTATATATTTTTTCTTTTATTTTTTGTGTGCTTCTGTTTTTTTATTTTGATTTGAATTTATCAGTTTTTGCGTTTTTTGAAAAATACACATACCTGTATACTGAGCTATTCAGAAAAAGACGATAAGAGATCTTCTTCGCTTAAATAACTTCTGAAAAATTTGTGCAAACATCAATGATAGATTGTTGAAATTGATAATCTGTGTTGGAAAATTCTATTGTTTGAAAGAAGTTTATTGATTTCAATATCTGAGCAAAGTTTGTCATGATCATCTATTATCTTTTTACGCTGTCCCTTTTTCGTAAAGGAATGACTCAAAAAATATGTGTCCCTGTCATAGGAAGTTGTTTTAGAAATAAAACATCTCTGGAGCTGAATAAAGGACGGTGCTAAAAATTCTGATGAGGTCTGAAAAAATATGTTAAAACATTAAAATTTTCAGTGTCACCCCGCTCAGCTATATATCTACATAAGAAAAACAAAATAAAATATGAATAAGAACTGTGGGAAGTGTTTGTAAACCCACCGGGATACTGAACAGGTCCGCTGGCAGCGGGTAAATGCAAGCATGGTGCCAAGACAACTTTGTCGGGGTACTGAACAGGTCCGCTGTCAGTGAAGCAATGTAGGGTACATGAAAATTTGTAAAAAAGAAAAGAAACCTCTTTAATGTCCTTTATTTTGATCCAGAACTTCTTAACAGGATATAGATATCAGAGTGGGTTAAATGGCAACCCTGTCGAGGCTATGGACGCCTGCTGGCAGCAGTGGCCATGCCAACAGTATTGAATATTTTATCTATAACATTGTGACTTGCTGATCTCAAGACTATCATTGGTTTTCATCTTTTAAAACATTGCTAATAAAAAAAATAAAAAAAGATTAATGACGATGTTAGCACGATTTTCTGGTTGTTATTTTTGAATTAAAATTTTCTTCGTTGTCCTAATCTGAATTTGTTTCTTTTGGCAGAGATAACTGCTTCTACCAGTGTGTTGCCATTGTTGGTAGCCAATTCAATTTTTTCTATTGTCCTATAAGCTTCCTACACCTATGTCTTCTGAACTTCAAATTGTCGTCGCATTTTTTAAACATACGATATTTTCATTTCTTGCAACACTTGCAATTTGTCTTCATTAAGTTTTCATGACTGTAAGCATGAAAACTTCCCCTTTTGAGGTCACATTCTAATCACTATATGAACTGTCATCATCTTTTATCGATATTTCCTATGGCATTTACCTTTGGTTTATCATCATGTGACTGAAAAGGATTTTGGAACTATGCTCATTTGGACATTCTTACTTTGATTGCATAGCTTGATTTTATTAAGTTTATGGGGCATTGAGCATATGGGTTTATACTTCATTGATTCATTGAATTACAAAAGGGTCATGATTTATTTTTGTTTTTAAAGTGATCCTTGTGATAATCTTTTTATGGCTCTTGGCTTGTAAATTTTATAAATATCAATTGGCACAATGGTTTAAAACCTTTGATTAAAACATTTATGGAATGACACATTGTTAACATTTGGTGTTGGTTATACATTGAACATTCATAGTTTGAAAAACTATAGTTAATGGCGCGTTAGCATATCACTCACCGTTTAATCCTTTGGTTGGCCAAATGATTTGGTTTTGAACTATGCTATGATTGTTCAACAGAGGTGGAATTTTCCGGTTGTACTTTACCATAACTATTATGCATGGCGGTGGATAGCTCCACCACCCTCGCATGCGCACATTAATGCTTCCCCTTTGACCGTTCATTGTTGTTACACCAAGTGACTTTGCTCCTGTGCGTTGGTGAATTCGAACAAAACCCTTACCATGTGCTCGCACCATGGCCCCGGTTGTCCGAGATGAACCCAATGGGTGCCAGAATCTGTTGATGTTTGGTAGTGCTCGTAGTGACCTCGAAGAGAATGGGTGGCTTCCATTTATAAAAAAATTCGAGGGTTTTAGCCTCTGCGTAGTTCAACAATTTGCTCTAACCTTTGATGGCTGTCAAGCCAAGGTCGGAGATGTTCAATTGGAAGTTGACGAACATTTTATCAGCCTTGCTATGGGTTTGCCTGCCACTAGACAACGATGGTCCAAGAATTGCAAAGTAGAGGAGGTCCCTTGGACGCTTCTCTTCCAGTCGCATAAAATCACCTCCTATGATAAAGGTTTGCCAGCAACCATGCTTAAACAACGTTGGCATGATTTATTGATGATAATCAAACAATTTATCACCTGCGAGGGTCGGTATGGGTTTGTTTTCTTACACCACCTTCGTTTGCTTATGGTTTTTATGGGTTATCAGCTCAATATGCCATATTATTTGCATAGAAGACTGTTTAAAATGTCAAAGAAGTACAAGAGAAATCAGGCTGATAGTAGCCTTTTTCATTATGGGCTGTGAAACTTATTGTTGTCTGTCATTTGAGTCTACGTGGAGATTGTTGGAGCAGTTTCATTGCTCGGAATGAGTTTGAGGATTTCAACCCTCCACAGGTCGACAAACCAGTGGTGAGCGAGGTTAAGGGTGTAACCCCAGTACCCTATAGCATCCTGCTACCTAAACCTTTGGCCGACCGACCTATCGACCTACCCCACTCTGTGACTAAGGGTGTTGAGACTGTTAAGCCTTTGGGTAAAAATCCGAAAGTGAAACCCATTGTAAACACCAAAGAGAAAAGAAATTTTCGTTTGATTTCTCGAATGGAAAGAAATAAGCCAAAAACCCCTGTCGATCCAAACCCTATCGTGTTGGATGAGGACTCCGATTCAGAAGTGGAGCGTTTCTTGGTTAGTGAATACCCCTATTCAGAAGCTCTATGTGTCGAACCCTCGTATGAATTTCTGTCGAACCTACCCCCTTGCCTATAGGATGACCCTAACTACCCAGGCATTAAGCTACCTTGTGAAACCCCCGGTCGTTTATCCAAACCCCCTCCTGCTCTGTCTAAACCTACAATGCCACCCTGTGATCAATGCAGCTCGTGGTTAGAGAGATATTATCTTGATGTCCCAATTCTACAGTCCAAAATTCATTCTTTGGAAGACCAAGGTGCACTGCTTGCTAGTCAAAAGGCTAAGCTACAAGTCACTGATAAGAAACAAAGGACGACAGGCTCTATCTTGTTTAAAAATGTGGAATCGGCCACGGCTATGGTGAATTCTAAGGTGGCATAATTGGATAGCCTTGTCGTCACACAAGTATGTGTAATATCAATCATTTTTGTAAATAGTCTGAGTTTATATAACAATTCGAATTTGGTTTTGAATAGCTCTGTTCACAACATTGATTGGTTTTGTGACATTGCATGTATTCTATACATGGCTTTGCTTTGACTGAATGGAAATTCGTTCTTCTAAGTTTAGTTTCTATTGGATTTTAATCAATTTGATTGATCTCAGTGTGGATTTGAGTTGTGTGATTGAGTTAAAATAAATGCTCTACTATCAATTGAAGTCGTTATACCTATTATAGACAGGAGCTATTTCTCATATTTTAATTCTGAACACAATCGCATTTCGTTTTGATTTCGTTGTAATGTATAAGCTATGATTGGAAATAATGTTGATATGGTTAATTGTTATGGTTTTATGTCCCATGTGGCTTTCGAGCAACATGAATACATTTCGTATCATTTCCAATGTGACTCTGTACAGCACACCCGAATCGTGAATAGATTCAATTCATAACGATTATGCCAAAAACTCAGCCGGTTAATTCGCATTGGTTTACTGTTAGCTCAACTATGATTCAGTTGGATTCATAATGGCGATGCACACTCTGTTTGAATTTGATTTGTAAAATGAGATTGGTTATATCCGGATTCACGATTTGCTTCTATGTTAATCTTGGTCATGAATCGTTTGAATGATTTCGTTCAAGACCAATTGAGTTTATTTGCCCATTTTACAATAATCAATTATCACTTGTGTCGATTCTAATCAAAGTCAAAATAATTTGGTTATTATTTTGTATGACGTGATTCTCCTCCCTGTTCGAATTGGTCTACCTGTCGCGTGAATCGTTTGATGTCATGACAGCTATGATAATTTTATAAAATGATTATGTGTTGATCTGATCGTATATTCTGTTAGTGGAAAATACAACGTTTGCATATATTTGTTTGATTGCGTTACTTTCAAATTCGAGATGAAACAATTGGTAAAAATGTTTGGATTAGATCGTATCACATACGATATGGTTCATTATCATTTTTTGGATATGAAACAGTCTTGTAACTGTTTGGTTCTGTTTACCTGATTACAATCGAAACAGAGTATCCCCATTTCTCTATTCGGTTATTGAAATTTGATTCTATGAGATTGAAAATGATATAACATTTTCAAATGAAAAGATTTGTTATTGGTTGTTAATTCAATTTGATTTTTAAAAAAAGATTTGATTCAATTTCTATTCTGATCCTGCATGTTATTTTAGACTAGCTACAGAATCAGATGATTCTGTAGCTAAGTCTGTAGAATTAGATTTTTGTTGTTTTGTTAATTAAATATCTTTCTAACTTGTTATTTTTGGTCTATTGCAGATAAATTCGAAATTGCAGTGGATTTGATGAGCGGTTAGGAGATATTTGAGATATTTTACTTGCATTTTGATTTCCTAGTTTAGTTGATTTTGGGGATATTTTCCCAGATTATCTAAACAGTTTGATACTATCCACAGGGAAGTTTTTACCTTGTGGAGAAACTTATATATACTTATTATTTTTGTAATAATGATCATCCTCATTCGTGGGAGAACAAGGATATGGAATTTTAATATAGACTGAGGCAGAATTTGATGTTCTGTTATAGCTTTAGCTTCTCATGATATCAATATTTTGTTTCATGTTATGTGTATCAATTTGTATTGGGTTAACGACTACTTTAGCTATCTTAATCTTGTGCAAATGATATAATTCAATCACTATAATCCATATCTGATTTCTTCTAGCATTTGAAAGACATAGAAATTTCTTGATTCTAGTTGTGAAGTACATATTTCTCTTCTTCATTGATTGGACCATTAAGTATAAGTCTTTGCATAACAGGTTTCCCTTATTGCAGAGATTTATAAATCATATAATTGTTATGATTTTTTATGTCTTGTTTGTCCTGTAAATAATCTCAAAGAGAAGCGCAGCCTATCGTTTACGAAAAGCTTCTGGACCATCGGGTGCGAGTTTACTTCCTCCGACCAGCTTCGAAGTCATCATACACAGGACAAATTTGGAGCGTTTCCAGGTCAGTTTGTCAGTCATTAGTTTAGTATATTTGTTAGTATTTTAAGTTAGATTTATATGTTTAGTATATTAGATTGTTTAATTTCTTATTTATAAAAATCAACAAAAACATATTTCGCTGTCTTAGGGCAGAATATAATGAGTTTTGCAGGTTTTAATTAAATCTGTAGGTTGTTTATACTGTACATTTTGTGAATAAGTAATATTGCAGCTGGTAATTAGATAGTTGATTTGAGTTATTATAATATTAATTAGTAGATTGTATATAGAATAGTTAGTAGTTTAGTTTAGTTTTATTTTAATTTGTTTAGTTAGTTTAGTTTGTTTTATTTATTGTTAGTTAGTTTAGTTAGTTTTATTTAGTTTTAGTTAGATTAGTTAGTTTAGATTAGTTTTATCTTTGGTTCTCTTAAATACCTTAGAGCGGCCAACGGAGCCACTAAACCCGTTAGGGTGGTTCATTCCAAATGGCTTGGGTTATTAGACAACCCCGGACCGGCTCCACTCTCTCCCAAACTCTGAAAGGATCTGTCAAAGCCACAGGACTTCCTGACTTCCATTTACCACTGCTCAGTACTATGCTTCTGCTGAATAAAGTGCAATAGCTTGTTGTTTCTTATAGGCCCAAGTGACAAGTCCTGAACCAAGGATGAAAACATAACCTGCAGTATACTTTCGATCATCAGGGTCGTCGGCCCAATCTGAATCAGTGAAACCAACCAATAAAGGATTCCCCCTTGAACTGTAATGTATCCCAAACTGAACTGTACCATGAACATAGCGAAGTGTCCTTTTAGCTTCTTTCCAATGGCTTTCATGGGGTGTTTTCATATACCGGGCAACAAGACCAATAGCAAAGGAAAGATCAGGACAGGTATAGGTCAAGTATAAGAGGCTACCAACTAACTAACGATACAGGGTGGCATCAACTTGAGGAGAAGTACAGGTGGCAGTAAGCTTGACTCCAAACTGGAAGGGAGAAGGGGTTGGTTTACAATTGTCCATGTGAAAGCGACGAAGAAGGTCACAAGCATACTTATACTGGGAAAGAAAAATTCCTTCATTGGTTTGCAAAACTTGGAGGCCAAGTAAATAGTGAAAAAATCCTAAGTTTGTAATTTCAAATTTCTTCTTAATGTTGGTTTTCACATGGTTTAAAAGTTTTTAGTCACTACCAGTAAGGATAAGGTCATCAACATAAAAGACACGGATTATGAGATGGCTTACTACTTTCTTGGTATAGACATTAGGATTAGAATGGCACCTAGATAATCCAATGGCAATAAGAAAGGTGTCCATTTTGTCATACCAAGCTCGGGGAGCTTTCTTAAGACCATAAAGAGATTTCTTAAGGCGGCAAACAAGGCTAGAGTCATTATAGAAATAGCGAGGAGGTTGTTCCATGTATATTTCTTCTTGCAAATCTCTATGCAAGAATGCAAATTTAACATGCATCTAATGGACCTCCCATTTATGTGAGGCAGCAAGGGCAAGAACAAGGCGGACGGAATTCATTTTGGTTACAGGGGCAAAGGTTTCATGATAGTCATTTCCTTCAACTTGGGAAAATCCTTTGGCAACTAAACGATCCTTATGTCTTTCAACACTTACATCTGATGCATACTTAGTTCTGTAGAACCATTTACATCTAACAAGTTTTCTTCCTTTTGGAAGAGGTACAAGATATCAAGTATCATTTTCCATTAAAGAATGATACTCTTCATTCATTGTTGTATCCCAATCAGGATGACATGAAGCTTCTGCAAATGTCTTTGGATCATGAGTTTTTGAAACTTGAGCCAAAAGAGAAGAGGATCGTTGGAACTGTGAACGTGTCTGACACTAATCTGAAGGATCACCGACAAGATCACCATCTGCTTCTCGTGTTGAACAGACCCATCTAGGAAGCGATGGAGTTGGTGTTGGTTCAGGTTCAAAGGACTCATTTGGAGTAGGGTGAGAAGGTGGAGGTGGATTTTCATCCTCACTGTCATCATCTGAATAAGAAACCAGATCATAAGAAGGCACAAACGTCAAATATGGATCGCAGGCCGAAGAAGGCACAACTGCCAAATTAGGCTTGTAGGCCAAAGAAGGCACAAATGTCGAATTAGGCTCCCAGGCCAAGAGATTTTCATCAAATTTAACATCTCTTCTAATAATAATTTCATTACAATGTGATTGAAGAATTCTGTAAACTTTGACATCTTAAGAATAACCAACAAATATACACTTCTGACTTTTAGGTTGCAATGCTTTCCTTTTCTCATTAGCAATGTGAGCCCATGCTATACTACCAAATACACGGAAGTGACTTACATCTAGTTTAATTTTAGTCCAAGCTTCTTCTAGTGTTATATTTTTAAGAACCTTTGTGAGAGTGTGATTTACTATGTAATTTGTACAGTTGATGACTTATGCCCAATACTTTAGACTTAATCCCTTAGATTGGATCATACAATTAGCCATTTCTTTTAATGTGTGGTTCTTTCTCTCAGCAACAACATTTTGTTGTGGTGTATATGGAACGATGTGTTGCATTTGGATTCCCTATGTAGTGCAACAATTTGTAAAATTATTGTTCACATATCCACCTCCATTATCTGTTCTTAACCTTTGAATTTGAAGGCCAGATTTTTTTTCTACAAGGGCCTTGTAAGCAAAAAACTTGTCATCAATGAAGCCCAAGTTTTAAGAGGTAAGCCCAAATACGTCTGGAAAAGTCATCAATGAAAGTTAAGAAATACTCGCACCCAGAAAAAGAAGGAGAAGAAAGTGGACCACACAAATCACTGTGAACAAGTTGCAAAGGACCCGAGACATGCCAAGAGGCACGTTTTTCAAAACTGTCCCGATAATGTTTGCCAAGAACACAACCAACACAAACACCATCTCTGCATGAAAAAAGAGGAAGACCAGTCACCATCTGTTGATTACATAGTTGCTGCAATGACTGATAGTTTAGATGACCAAACCGCTCATGCCAAAGTTTGCTCAAGTCATCACTATGAGCAACAAAAACTGATGAAAAAGATGATGACCCAAAGTTGTCAAACTTGTACAACATGGTAATATCATCAGCAATTCCAGTTGCAAGAACATGATTAGGATCTTTTAAATCCTTGATTACAACTTGGTGAGGTGAAAACTCTACTGTTTTACCTTCACCTGAATGAGTGATTTGATATATTGATAGAAGGTTACAAGAAAGACTTGGAACACATAAGACATCATTGAAATGGCCATTTTCTACTTGTACTATTCCATATCCTTCAATACTAAGAGATCTCTCATCACCAACAAATATTTTATTGGTTTTACATTCATTTAGAGTAGAAAATATTTCTCTATCCTTATCCATATGATAAGATGCTCCAGAATCAATAAACCACTTATCAGAAGTAGAAGTAGAAGGTGTATTGAAGGAGAAACCAGAACCAGAAAGTTCATGTCCATGAGAAGAAGAATAAGAAGTAGAATCAATACTGATGTTGTGCTTCTTCATCGCTACTTCTAAAGCTTCCATATTCTTGAAACATTTGGACTGATCATGACCATCTTTATCACAAAAGTTGCAATGTCTGTTAGTATTCTTATTTTTATATTTTGCTCTGTTGTCACCATTAGGAGCTAAAGTTCTCTGAGCGGGTTTGGGACCCTTATATTTCTTGTTGTTGTAGCGAGGATGTTGCTTCTGGGGATACTTGGGTTTATCTTTCTGCTGGGCAACTAAGGCTTTGTTAGAGGTACCTGCAGTGCTGATCACTCCAAGTTGTATAATCTTATCTTCATCTCTAATCAAAGAAGCACAAAAGGACTCAAGAGTGAGTTTTTCATAATCTTTCCCTAGAGCCTCTCTCATGGCATAAAATGTAGATACAAACACAAAATATACACTACCTGGCTTAGAAAGAATAAGATAGATGCAACGCTCTTCCTCCATTTTTATCTTACATTCTTCACATAAAATTATGAGTGTTTTAAACTTAGATAAATAGTCTCCAAGGAAAGAAAAATCACTTGGACTCAAGGTCAATATTTGATTTTCTAACTGTCGTGCTCGAATAATATTGAGTTTACCAAACACAGATTCAATATTGTCCCAAGCTTCTTCAGGGTCATCAATTTCTTGAAGGTGGTACCTTAAATCAGGAGAGATGGACATTCTGATTAGTCCTCGTGCTTCGTCATTCCTATTATCCCACTTGGCTTTCTTATCATCATCAGTGGGTTCTTTTTCCTTTCCTAAGGTAATCCGGTACAAACCTTTACTTCTTAATAAATCTTCCATATGATATTTCCATTGGAAGTAGTTGTTGTTGGTAAGAAAGACATTACTTCTAGAAGCCATATTAAATATGCAGATAATATGGACTCAAAAACTGAAACTGATGATCCAGATGGAAAGAGCTCGAAAAATTATGTGGTTTAAAAAAAAAATGACACAGAAAACGGACTTCCAATGTGAGAGTTATGCCCTTTAAAAAAAAATAAGCATAAACGGTAACCAACTGACCACGTGCTAGTGTAAGTTTTTTTATGAAGTGACCCACTTTTATAAAGAAAAGTGGGGATCACTTTTAAAATGAAGTTACTTTATAACACAAAAACTACATGCAAAATAAATAACTCTAAAATAAAATATTAAAGCTACTTATAGTGATTCACTTTTATACTTGAAGTGAAATACACTACAATTTTAGCATGCACTTTTTCAAAAAGGTAACAAAATAGAGACTTGAACTCAAGACCTATTACTTAATAAGGCAAGTTTTAACCAAATGGTATAACAAAACATATTGTAATGTTCAGAAGGAGGATTGGGGGTGTTTTTGTTGTTTTTTTGGAAGACAGCCTTGGAGCGTGATAAAAAAAAATTATTTTCACACAAGAAAAAAATTTCGCTTCTCGATGACAACAAGGGTTAGATCTCGGTTAGCTCACCTGGAAGATGCACATTTTCCTATCTATTTTTTATTTTCCAACATCACACAGAGCACGGGGAAAAGAGCATACAAAGATCTAAAAGAGTAGCAACCCCAAAAAAATAAAAATACAAATCGAAATAAAATCAAAATAAAACTTTGCAAAAATTTTAAAAATGCGTATTCAGGCTTTATAGCTCCGGATCTGACTATAATGGTCGTATCTTGGGCAAACAAAAACCTTTTTGATTGAAACAAAAAGTGTTCCTGAATGAAACGAATGCTCTGGATGCAATGGAATCGTCCTCTTAGCCTAGAAATGTATGAAAATGCAATAAAATGGAGATGAGGCAACTCACCTTCATTATCTTGATCTACAACCAGAGCGGGTCTTCAAACAGGCTTTGATACCATGTTTGAAAACACAGGTATTCCAACAAAGGACGAACACCTTTAGTAACCACTCACATAACTAGATCAAAGATCAACACACCGATGTTTTCATATGGTAAAACCCCTACGGGGAACATCCACAGCCCCAACCAATGTGACCACTTGGAGTAGTTTATTAATGCAAAGAAAAAGATTACAAAGAGATTTTACAAGAGAGTTTCTCACAATCGATCATCGGAAAATGACCCTCCATGCTCTTTAAATAGAGATCATGGACCAATTGGGTGTTAATCCACGGATCAATGGCCGTTAAGATCGAGGAGAGTATGAATCGTCAGATCACTCTATTTCGAGAACATATCGTGACCGTCAGATTTCCTAATTACAAATGCATACTAAAGAAACACACTTTTGCCTAATGACATATTATACCAAGTAGATCTTAACCAACTCCTAAGTGTCTAAATATCCTAACAAGGAGTTGAAATGAGTTGTGACACTGATATTATAGCATGGAGTTGCAACACTTAATCTTGTAGCATGATCCGAGAATTTCTGAGACCTTGATCCAGTGATCTAATGATCGCAATGAGATCTCTGATGATTTTTCTCACACCTTGTTGGAGGCAATTCTCATAAAGGATATTATATTCCTTGAGAGATGATTTTTTGTCCTTTCTTTCATTCACTTGAGAATGGATGACAATGATCTATAACCTCTATAACAAGATTCTTCAAAAACTAAGAAATGAAGGATCTATGAAGCATCCTCCTTGCTGAGATTTTTATACCAAATCCTTGACAACTATTTTATTCTATTGAAGCACCATATTTGATCCTTTCTTGTTGTATTTAGAGCACAATAACTTCTTTTTGAAGTTCCACTGAAAAGGTCTTACAATGATATCTTCATGGAGTGAACAAGCCCTTCACTTTTGTTCAATTGCTTCTTTTATAAATGGATGCCAATAACATAATTCAACATAACCTTTTATTAGGATACTGATATGAATACATGAACCCTAATCATGTTAATCAATCTCTCGGGGACCATATTTATCCTCTTTCCATCAATGCCAATATCATAACACCATGTCCAACATTGACCATATTGTCCCTCTTTGAAATCAATGCCAACACCATAACATCAGGTACAACATTCTTAATGCTTGAAAGAGACTTTGGGAGGCTAAAGTACTATTCATGATCTGAAAATCCTTAGATGTCAAGTATTTCTTAAATACACATAAGAATCTGATGAGATTCAAAAAATGAAGATCATCTTTGACTATTTTCAAATAACATGTGAATGTCTTACTTATCCATAAACTTCAATAACATTAATGAATAAATTGCAGAAATAAAATGTTGAAATTCTTGGGCTACATCTCCGAGTCCCTTTTCAATTTGTGAGACCTCTCTTTAATGCTCAAATGCCAAAATTACAATGAATGGATTTACAAATACCAATTTTTTGAAGACACCCTTCAAGTCTACTTATCAATCCCAAAAACATAGGTCAACATTGACTTCCTCACGAAATTCTGAGAGAAAAAAGTATAAACTTGACTATGTTCTAAACAGGTTCTTAAAGACCCCCTTTTGCACACATAAGAGACTATGGGTCCAATACATGAAAAAATGACTAATACTTTCATACACATTGATTTCACATAAAACCGACATCACCATTAGATTTCCCTCGAAATTCTGAGAAAAATGAGTATAAATAATCTATACTTCACTCAAAGAACTCAATAAAACGCAAAACGAGGCAAACCACAACTATGAGCGACTCTTGCACAAAAAACGATAAAAATATGAACTTGGAACAAAAATATATGGAAAAAACGCTCTCGGCACTCATTCCAGTGTCACGCATAATCTCGGTGCTAGGTTTATATAGGCCAAAAAAATGGATCTAAATCCGTTGGCATTGTTACAACAAAAATTAATTATAGAACAAAACTAATTAAATGTCATAAATTTACATGGTTAAAGTGGTTGACACATTGGTTAAAGATTTTGGAATATAACCCGAAGGTTCTGGGTTCAAACCACCATAACAATAATTCATTTGGTTTGTTGTTATAACTATATAGTATTACATAAATTCATTGGTTATGCATACACACACACACACACACACACACACACACACACACATATATATATATAACAAAACCAACGAATTGACCACCATTGCAATTTGATCCTTGAACCATCATTAGCCAATCCAACCCTACCATGTGGAAACCTGTGATTGGTCCATGGCATACCATTCCATAGAGTATGCCATGTCACTTGCCATCTGTATTGTATGGTCATTCCATGTGGTGCATGATGGTACTGCAACATAACTTCCTAGTCACTGCCACATCAATGTATGGATGTTGACTGTACGATCCACTTGTCACCTACCACGTCATCATATGGATGACACATGACACTTTTTTATTGGTCCACATGTGTGCACAAATTCCAAAAATGAGTGACACATGGAACTATGTCATGCTACCACATCACCATGCTAACGTCAGCATGATGTCACTCTATTATTTGTATGACCTGTATGGACATGCCATGTGGCATCCTGTGGGCCTGCCACATGGCACCCCCATTTTGCCTATTTTTTCCAAACTTCAAACAACAATAAATTTCTCATACAAACTCTGTTTGTGTAACATCTCACTCTTTTGCACCGAGTGAACTTATTCTTTGAGGACACTTGCTAGCAAGTGATCCGGATTATTATACTATTAAATGTTTGATTTTGATTATGAGGCATTATGGGATGATGACATGTTGTTTTACTGCATTGACATAGACAGGTGTTATTGACTCAGTTTTACTGAGTGTGTAGGATTTTGGACCTCGTGGATGTAGAGGTATTGATGGAACCCCTTGGACTCTGGATTGAGTCAGGGAGTGAACCATTGGGGTTTGATTGTTTAATATGTGATATTAGTACATCTGATTAGATGATATGATTATGGATATATTGCTGACATGATTCGTTGATGATGCAGGTTGACGATAGCTTGCCAACCAGAGTCACATGTGGAGTAGAGGGGTCATGCATGACTACCAGAGATGTTGAGGGAGAGGTGTGGACAACAACCCTGCCATATCCTACTAGCACTCTCGTCGTGGCTCAAACTTTAGGTTAACGTTTACCTAGTTCAAGAGGACCCACGATCCCGTGATGGAAAGATACAATAGTCGCTCATGATAATTCTAAGGGGCATGCAATAAGGCCAGGGCGTTATTCCTTAGAGGCCCTTAGTCTCCCACAAGTTCACCTGGTGGAGTATTGACTCCAGGGGTTTTTTTATGTCTACCAAGTCAGTCAAGAGGCGAGTGGCACCCTTGGAGCATGTGGTGCATCCTGAAGGACACGTCATGGAAGAAAAATGGAAAGAGGCGAGTGGCACCCTTGGAGCACATAGTGCGTCCTGAAGGGCACGTCGCGCAAGGGAAATAGATGAGGCGAGTGGAACCCTTGGAGCACCTAGTGCGTCCTGAAGGGCATGTCACATTGTAAATGATAAATGAATGAACCTAGATGGCCTTAGGATGAATAACATGATAAGAAATTTTTAAAACAATTTCCCTAATAAAATGTCACCCAACACGAAAATTAAAGTCTAAGTCTAAATTATATTGGTGGCATAATTTT
>JZKD02S0348323.1:852360-865580 GCA_000966675.3 Picea glauca
TTACAAAGGTGACACAATAGGAGAAAGAAGGAGGCATTAGAGCATATCCCCCCTTAATGACAACTTATTAAACTCCTAACATAGATCAAAGTTTGGAAAACTTCACTTCTGTAAGTGACTTTGTGAAAATGTTTGCGACTTGATCTTTTATTGGAAAAAACATCACTTGAGAACCATTATGATATTTTCCACTCTAGATGGTTATTAAGATATTTCCCATGGCTAAGGATAAAATCCAATGTATTATGGGTGTTAAAATATTCTTTATGGTTCATGGACCATGCATAGGGTTTGAAACCACCAAACAAGCTTTATAAATGGAATCTTTAGCCCAAAAGTATAATATTGAATCCACTGTGAGGTTTGGCATGATAGGGATTGGTAWTTRGGMCCTAASCATGGTCCAAGGACAAYTGTTARCATCTTAGGGACAACTGTGTAACATTTTCTTAATATATGAATATAATATAATGATTAAAGGATTAAACTATGCTAAGATAGGAGGTTTTACAATAAGAAATTGAAGTCTTAATCTATTATTCTATTTATTGGTTGTGCAAGGAGAAGGTAAAGATTCTTACAAATAGGCCATTCATAATTTTGATATTTCTAAACTACAAGGTTACATATAAAATAAATAATGCAATATAGAAGATGAAATACTCAAAGAAAGTGTGTCTAAACTGAAATATGTGCTCAGGTGGTACAACAAATATTTGATAATACTTATTTCAATAGGTCAATGACAATGCATGGCTTTGATGTAAGAACCTCACATGGTGTATTTTACAAATACAAAACATAATCCTAAGACTCTAACACAACTCAATTGACCTTCACTCAAATAATTAAATAGTAATTAGGCCTTCAAAGTGCTTCAATGTATGGTGATGCAACCCACCATAGAAAACACATGAAGGCATGAGAGGCACTATGATTCCACTATAGGGGAAGATGAAAGGGGACCTATGGGACAATAAATCCTCTATATTCAAGATCATTCTCAGAACTCTTATTGTTCTACAATGTGCCTTAAATGAAGCCATATACCTTCTTTGACTTATCAACCAATACTTGAATCTATGTAAGAGGTTGGTGGGGAAAGTCTTTTCACATAATAATGGGATCATGGGTTTAGTACAATCTTCATGCCATGTGAAGTGTAAGAGTCCTACATTCCATTAGTTATAGGTAATGTGAGCCAGGTGGATATTGGTGGCCACCCACTTTTTCCAGCTAGATCAAAACAACTTTCTAGCAATTTTGATAATTTACTATTTTTAGCAGTTTTTCGGGTCCTGAACTTCCGGAGCCGTTTTGAGGCACTAAACAACGTTTTTTGGGGAATGTTGCGATTGAAAAATATCATCATGAAATTTTGTGCAACTGTTGTATTCCTCTGATAGATCTTTCTAATGGGCTATCATACGCCTAAAACGAAGATCGTATGCAAAAGTCACGACCCCGAGAAGTTGATGTACTGACTTACCCAAACGGGGCCCACATGACTTTTGGCGCTTCATCTCCTAGGGTTAGGTTTTTGAATGTTTAGGGTTTTTGAAACTCATGTTTATTGTAAAAAGGCCTTGAGAGCCTCATTGTAATCATCTTCTTTCAAATGAGTGCATCCATCACATCTTTTCTGAGATATAAGCCGCCACCATTCCAGTAAGCTTGTTTTCCACTGCATTTTATAGTTTCAGCTTATTTCTATATTGAATAGAAAACCAGTTTTATTGTATCTCTGTTATTCTGTGTTAAGCATCTGGTCATAATCTGTATTCATTTCATTCTTCTCATAAAATATGGATCAGTGGTATCAGAGCGATTTCTCCTTGTCGTCTTAATGCATGTCCCCAACGAGGTCAGAGTACAAAGATTTGGGTCTCGAGCTTGTTTCTCTCGAGGAAAAAAGATCTCACACACCCAAGCAACCTCTCATGGAAGGAGAAAATAAATATGATGGGACAAGATATCCTTTCAAACTTTTGATTAAGGAACCCCTGACGCAACCGAGGAACGAGATGACGGATAATTTCACGCAAATCCTTCGGTGACTACCAAAAGGTGACGCATCTTCTTCGAGCGGAGGCACCACCTGCTTCAAGGTAGAAATAAACTTCGATATTCCAATATTTGAAGGTCAGATAGATGCAAATGTTGTAGACAAGTGGTTGAATCTACTAGAAGGGTGTTTCTCTATCCATAACTTTTCGAATAGAGAAAATATTACTTTTTCACTCCTCAAAGCCATTCCCCATGTCAAATATTAGTGGGAAAATCTCTGTGAGAAAAAGGAAACATAGCAACCCTCATTATTTACAGTCACAACCACCTGATAATTTTTTAGGGATGCTATTAAGGAACAATAATACCATGTCAGAAGTTATGATGACTTGTATACCAAATGGACCACACTGGGGCAAGAAAGAGACCAAGCAGTGCCAGATTTCACAAATATCTTCCATACCTTGCGCACCAAGATGAGTATCAAATATTCAGAGAGACATCTGGTGCTCAATTATCGTGGTGCTCTGCATAGATACATCCAGACTGAAATGGAATTTTTGGACATTTCATCCTTGGGCATGACCTACCAATATGTCGTCAAAATCGAGTAGAAGCTCAAACAAAAGACGTGACAATTTGGGCCAGGGAACCCCTCACAAGAAAAGCCAAGAAAGGGAGGCCCCAACCCACAAAACAAAGGACAGAGCAAATATTGACAGTATCGGGAAAACGAGTCCAAGCCACAAGTAAAGAAGGACACCGTAAAGACAAAGAAAGATACCGGGAAGTGGTGCGACTTCCATAAGATCCCTTGGCATAACACTGTTGACTGCTGCTAAAAGAAAATGATAGTGGCTGAAGTGAAAGCCTCTAAATCAGATGTGGGTTCTGACTCTGAGTCAAAACCAGAAAGGGGAAGACAAATCATTGATGCGGAACCTAGTGCCACCGTTTCTACCACCAAGCTCCAGCATGGTGAACCAGATGAGCCAGAAGAAGGAGAGCACCTCTTCCATTCACAGATGTGGGTAAAAGGCACCCCACTACACTTCATCATTGATAGTGGTAGCCAGAGGAACCTCATCTCAGCAGAGGTTGTCAAGCAATTGGCCCTACCAACAACGTCGCACCCACAACCCTACACCATTGGATGGCCCCGCCAAGGAAGCAATCTCTGTTTCATCCAACAGTGTCGACTTTCATACAACATCAATCCCTTCAAAGATCAGTTATTGTGTGATGTTGCTCCTCTCAAAGTTTGTGATGTTCTTTTGGGCCAACCTTATTTATTGAAACGTCATGTTGTATATGAGTCTAGGCCTCGTAGTGTTATTATTACTTTGAACAGGATACCTGAGGTTGTCCCACCTAGTGCTATTTCCTTGATCTATGCTAAGCAATGCAGGAAGGTCATATCTCAGACGGGGAAGTTTGTCTTCTTCGTGATTCACTCTTAGAATGAGAGAAAAATCACAGCCACATCCAGGCTCTTTGCGGCCGACCTCTCCACATAGTAGAAGCAAGTAGATAAGGTCATGGAAGAATACTTATATATCTTCTCCTCACCCACCAGGGTACCTCTACACTGCCAGGTCAAGCACCCCATCGATCTAACCCCCGACGCATCGCTGCCCAATGGGCCAGTCTATTTACGCTCTTTGTTAGAGAATGAGTAGATCAAGTGATAGATCCAATAATTTCTCCACAAGGGGCACATCCATCCTAGATCATCACCTTGCGGGAGCCATATCATGATGGTATAGAAGAAATATGGAACCTAGCAACTATGCATTGATTATCGGACTCTGAATAAAATCACAGTCAGAATCCAGTACCTGATTTCCTGAATCGACGACCTCCTTGATCAACTCATGGGGGCCAAATACTTCAGTGAGATTGATCTGAATTCTGGATACCACTATGTCCCGATAGAACAAACAGATGTATGGAAGATCGTCTTCAAGTCAAAGGAAGGCATTTTTCAATGGTTGGTCATGCCCTTTGGTCTGACAAACGCTCCAGCCACTTTCATGAGGATGATGGACGATATCCTGTGACCATTCACCAATACATTTGTAGTGGTGTATCTTGATGACATTCTCATTTACATCAAGACTTGGGTCGAACCCTTGTAGCATATTCAGTGGGTTCTGCACACCCTACGGCAGCACAAGCTATATGCCAACTTGGAAAAATGCTCCTTCGGCATGGACAGGGTCCATTACCTAGGCTACATCATTGATCAAAATGGCGTACATGTGGATCCAACCAAGATCCAAGTCATCCATGACTGGCCAACTCCAGCCACATTCACTGAGCTTCGAAGCTTCTTGGACCTTGCCAATTTCTACCGCAGGTTTGTGTTGGGATTCTCCCAAATTGCATGGGCCCTCAGCCAAATAACCAGGGGTGGTGGTAAGGAGAAATTTGTGTGGGTTCAGCCCCAACAACAAGTTTTCAATGATTTGAAGTAGCGTTTGTGCTCAACCCCAGTACTTTCACTACCAGACCTGCAACAACCCTTTGAGATTGAGAATGATGCACCAGACTATGTTGTGGGTGTCGTTCTCACGCAGCAAGACCACCCCATGGCCTATCCAGGGTTAAATACTTTTGTTCTTAATTGTGTTATAGACTCATGACATAATCAGTTCTCTGATGCCCTGATTGGTGGTTTTCAATCCCCTTTGCATAATGGCCCAGTTCGATCTTTTGTTCTTCCTCATTTTCAAGTATCTTTAACAAATCCCTTCATATCTACTCTCCTTCAAGCATATATTCAGTTTTCCAGTTTTGATATGGCTGAACCTTCTGACATTTCCCAACTCCATATTACAACATGTCTCAGATTTGTTACTACTATTATGCCAGCCTTAAATCCCAAATTACTCCAATGCACCTCTACCGAAAGCGTGGTGGTTGGTCTAGGTAACGTAACTCCACTCACACTTGGTTTTTCTAAGCTTTCAGTACCTGAAGAATGGAAATCCGATTATCAGCCAATACAATCAAAGTATCAGCCTTCTGAAGCACAGCAACTGATAGTCCAGAAAAATATCTCCGGAAATCAAGTTTTGAGAATAGGAAGATCTCAAAGAATTCATATGCCTGACTTAGAAAGACAAATGTCCTCCCTCTCAACCAGTTTGTCTACTTCCTTTTCTAATGCTCCTATATATAAACCCATTTCTCGTAAATCTGAACTAGATAATCATCTTCTATATCATCAGAAAGGTTCAAAGAAGTGTAAATTTTGTAAAGCTTGTATTCCTACCTAATCTCCTTCTATAAAACCTTCTTCATATACAAATTCTTCATCTGCGTCAAAGTCCTTTAGAACATTCCATTCAAACACTGAACATGTAGGACAACATTCGAATTGTTTAGAATGCATGGATATCTTAGCCCCTCGAATCAATATGATGAACTACACCTTGCCAAGGGATGATAAAGAAAAAACTGCTACACATACCCAAATAAGTTTAGGACCAGGGAATTGCACTCCCTTTTTCAAAAACAATACTTTAGTAGAATATTTGTACTTTGTCCAATACAGGAAAACAAATGCAGAAAAATCTCCCGATATAGTCAGACTGCAAAATTATCAAATTATCAGTCTGTTTGCTTAGCCCAAAATCTTGATGATATTGCACAAGATGTCGTGCAAACAAAAACACATGTCAATGTCCTGCATTCAAAAATCGATGCCATTGAGCATAATCAAGACATCTTTAGAAATCATCTTGGACAAATCTTAGAAAAACTTGAGATTATTCAGACAACAGTCCAAGAATTAAAAGATTCTTTTGAAAAGGAGAAAAGACCAAATTCTCCAATAAGTTTTTCTGAGATTGAAGATCAAACATCATTGAAATGGTTTGGTTCCTTTTCCGATCAATCCAAGCTGTTTACATTAAAATAGTTGGCTAAGGGGCTAGCAAATCCCAATCTTGCTAGAATTGTAGAGGTAGTTTTACTAGCCATAGAAAAAATCAATCTAGTAAAATCTCAGGCCTCCAAATTACAAGAGGATATAAAATCTTAGAAAAATATCTCATCTTCTCCAGTGCCTTTCATTAAAGGAATTGATGAGGCTGAAAGTTCAAATGCACCTATATCTTGAGATGATGATGTAGGAGGAAATCCCTTCCAAACTGCATGGGAAAAGTGGTGCAATGCCAAATATGGCTCAAGCAAAAAAGTTCCATTCGACCCAGCTAATTCGCACGAACATGATAGTTTTAGTAGAGAAAATATAGACCCAACGCCTGTGACTAATCTGAACTGTAGATCCAAAAATTAAATGATGATAATATTTCATAAATGGCAAGCTTGGGAAAAAACACAAAAGATGATTTTCAGAAATTGTGTTGCATGGAACGAATTAGATTTAAGGCTAACTTGGGGTTTCACAGGAAACTTAGGAATCTGGTGGGATAGAGTCAATGAATCATATAAGCTCGGGATAATGAATCATGATCATCCTATTGATGAGCTTATCAAAGCTTTTGTACATGAATTCTATGGCAGCAAACATATAGACTCTGCACATTATGCAAATATGTTTATGAGTCAAAAGTTGTGTCATATAAACCAGTTGCCTGAATTCTTGTGCACTATGCAAGATATTTTGTATAGAACTTCAGATTCAGACAATGTAGCCTACTTAAGAAAATACCTTTCCGCTATGCCTAGAAAGATTCCAAATCTTGTTAGAGAATGTCTCGAAACATTGAATATTGATTTAGAAGAACTCTCTGTAGCAGGTCTAGATGAACATATAGTCACAACCCTACATAAAGAATGTCTGAGAAGAAAAATAAATAAATCAATTAAGAAACAAATAGGGTTTGACTCCAGCATCTGCATTGTGTTCGCAGAAACATATCACTTTGGTTGCAAACCAAAGCAAGGGAAGAAAGAATCCTGTAAAACAGATTGTGGTTGTTTCACATGCAAATAAAAAAATAAGCCTTTGAAGAAAATATTTCCTAAGACATTTATAAATCACAAAACAGGACCAAAGAAAGTCTTTTTCAAATGCCGGCATAACCCTACACAAGCTGCAAAAACAACATGTTTTATCTACAAAAAGCCTGGCCAATGGGCTTCATAGCATCCTCTGCGGAAGAAATCAAGGTTCCAACACAAGATAATGGACTTATTCCAAACAAGATATGATCCAGTAGAATGGGAACTTGTTTCTAACCGTTCAGATGCTGAATATTTATCACTAACTGACGATGATTCGGATTCTCCCCACGATTTCAATTATGATTCTAGCAATTCTGAAATCCCTACAGTTTCAGAATCATTAAATTTTTTGGATATCAAAATGTTTTCCCTTGAAGATGATATTCCCTCACCGAGACACTATCAATCGGTAATCCAAACTAAACTGTCTCAATTAGCCCCCGGTCAATTTCATCTTTCTAAAAGGTTGAATTCTCAACTCTCCTCCATCAACTCTCGACTTGCAAAACACCAGTAGCCAATTGTGATGAATATACAATATTATACTCCTATAGATTCATCTTTTAATAGATCTCATCCTACAGCCTCAAGACATACAAGCTATAGGAAAAGATTTGATTTCAAACAAACAAAAAGGCATCTGAAAGAAATAGAAGAAGTTTAAGAATATACAGATGATTCACTAGAAAAGACCATCCAATATCTAGAAGAATCAATAAAAGGAAAAGAAGCATTAAGAAGCATTAATTAAAGAAATATGGAAATATTTGAAATTAGAAAAAAGAATAATTAAACTTTCTCAGAACGCAAAAGGATGCACAAAGAGAAAGATAAATGTTTGATTCGGATAATGACACTCTTGACCAATCTGCTGAGGCCAGTACATTTAAATGGATAAATGGATTCAAAGATAGACTGGTCATCTCCATAGACATTAAAGTATCAGGATATATGACCTATACTCTTGATGCTCAGCTAAACACTGGAGCAATGAATTCTTGTGAAAAGTATGGTGCAATTCCCTCATACTATTGGCAACCCATAAATATTTCTTTTAGAGAAGTAAACAAGATTGAGATAAAAATACAGTCTTTTGCCCCAGATTTTCCCATTATAGTTCAAGGAGCCAAAGTACCAATAAATATCTATTGCTTTGACACAGGTGCAGATATTCTTTTGGGTCAAAATTTTGTAAATAGATGCCTACCTTTCACTATAGGTAGCAATTTTGTACAGTTCACTGTTTTAGGTAAAACAATATCCATTCCAAGTAAGTCATCCTATGACACCAGGATTGGTAACACTAAACCTCTCCCACAAGTTGAGAATTTTGCAGAAAAAATGGTTCGAATACAAAATATTGTCAACAATGCCGAAAAACATGGTCTTGAGATAATCAAAAATATTAAAGACAAAATAGAAAAATAATCTACTTCTAATTAAACTAACACCTTCTGGACCAGAGAGCAATACTTTGTAATTTTTCCCTACAAAGAAGGCTATGCAGAAAAGCCACAAAAATCCAAAATGAGATCAAAGAATTATTGCAAAGAAAGTTGATAGAACCTAGTAGGAGCCCTTGGGCATGTCCAACATTTTATGTCAACAAACATAGTGAGAAGAAAAGAGGAAAACCCAGAATGGTAATAAATTACAGAGCTCTTAACCAAGCTCTACTCCCTATCAGATTTCATCTTCCATCAAAAGAACTATTGTTTGCTAAGATTGGCAAATGCAATATATTCAGCAAGTTCGATCTCAAGAGTGGATTTTGGCAAATTGGTATTATTCCTCAATATAGGTACAAAACAACATTTGTTGTACCTCAGAATTTTAGAAAAGGATGGATGCTATATTTAAGCAATTACCTTTTGTTATTGTGAACATTGATGATTTGCTTGTTTTTTTTAGATGCCAAGTCACACCATTCGCATCTTAAAGAAGTATTTGATCTCCTGTTCAAACATGGTCTAGTTTTGAGTAAATCAAAACTATGCTAGGCAAAGACAAAGATTGAATATCTAGGTTTGATCCTATCAAGAGGATCTGTTGAACTTCAAGATCATGTTTTGAAAAAACTCTCAGAGTTCCCTGATGAAATTCTCTAGCAGAAATAGCTACAAAGATTTCTTGGTTGTCTCAATTACATCCGTTAGTTCTACGAGAATCAAGATAAGGATGTAAGGATTCTACAAAAAATATTAAAAAAGACTTTACCATGGAATAACAAGATGACTGCAGCTGTGCAAATTATAAAGCAGAAAATCCAATATTTTCCAAGACTACACCTCCCAGATGTTACAGTGCAATTGATACTTGAAACTGATGCATCAAATGAAACATGGGCAACAGTTCTATTGAAAAAGAATGGCCCAAAGCTAGAAGAAGTTTTCATAAACACATCTGGATGTTTCTTAGACACGAAGTCTAATTATCCCTCGTCTCACAAAGAAATTCTTGCTGTTAAAAATGGGATAAAGAAATTTAGACTATTCGTAAAGAATATTCATTTTATTATAAGAACTGAATTAAAACATATGAAAAGTATGTTAACTAATCAACGTCTCTTGGAACAGGACAATAACAGGATCTTGAGATGGAGTTTATGGCTTGACGGTTTTGACTTTGATATTCATTATAAGCCAGGGAAAGAAAATTGCATTATAGATCTGCTTACTAGAGAAGCAACCCCTACTATAAGAGAAATCAACAAATGGCTTCATCCTCCTTGACATCTCTAGATGCACCAGCAGGATTCAAATGGGTCCTGATTTGTGACAAATGTAAATATTGCTACTGTTTTGAATTCCTACAATATTGTATAAAATCCAGTCCTCTTTGTAAGAATATCTTGGAAAAATGGATACAAGCCAATAATAATTGTATTCCTAATCATAGCTACTTTGTACAAAGCCATAAATTGTCTAGAGGAACTATTACAAGAGGTCCTATGCAAGGACAAAGATACATATATCTATATACTCCTTGTATTACATTTGAGGATTATTGTGTTATTATGATCCAAGCTAGATTTGTTGGCTCCTGTTGGATCTTGTTTGATTGTGAAACTTTCAAGGAAAATCAGATATGGTGGTCTGGTTGGTTATTAATCCTACTCTAGAAATATTGTCCATGAGACGTCTTATTTTTTGGAAGCAGTAAATATGCCTTCAAATATTGGTTACGATCAGAAGTAGAGGATGTTGCTCATTATACTACATGGTTTGTCTTCAACCTATCTTTCCAAGGTAGCGAACTACTTTATGACCATTCTGAACCACCAGCTCCCCAGAGCTATAAAGTCTTCAGTGATTACTATAGAGATCTTTGTGTTCCATAAGAAGACTTAATTCCTACTATGCAAGGTTCACCATTCTACAAGTGTTTCAATGGTTTACCACCTTTCTCAGATTACTTTGGTTCACCACCAAGTAGTCATTTCAATTACGACAGTAATGATAGTGGTGACTCATTTGATTCTATCACCGAACATAACATAAGCAATAGCATGGAAGCATGATGGACCATCCAATCTTGTAATAATTAGATTCTATTCATGTCTAATGGGATGACAGTGGTGTCCCGTCTGTTCCATGGGTTCCAGTTGAACTCCACTTTGTGTCACTATTTTTACTTTATGTCGAGTGTTTCCATAAAGTTGGTATGGGTCCCCATATGGCCAAGCCTCAGAGGGAAGAGATAACAACTAGAGTCCACTAGTTGCCCCATCCACTTGAAAGGAATATTTCTTTATGACATACAGTTGTCAGTTTCAGTCAACTGGCAACCTAGTAGTTTTAGTATAAATAAGACCCTTAAGGTCTCATTAGGGACATCAGGATAGAGAGAATTTGAGGTCTGAGTTTAAAAAGAGCAGTGTGCATCCTCTTCGCTCACCTTCGGGAACTTGCGAATGAAAATCACTGATCTCATTTGTAATATGTCTATGATTTGTGAATATCTAATAGTTTGTGTATGATCCTACTCTAAATTTTTTTATCAAAGCCATATTTTTGAGATTAATGAAAGAAGATTTCATCTGAGGGAATTCATTTGTATACGAGCCTTATGTTCAGAATATTCATATTGAGAGATGTGTAAATGGAGATAAAAATCGACGTGATTGCTTGACTATGGTCTCCAGTAGTTGCTATATGACAAAAGAATAGTCATTGAAGCCGAAGAAGGCGTGGAGTGTTATAATTGTCATTTTCCCATAGTAAGTCATATCTTACCGCCTGTTACGTTTACTTGCCTGCAGTCATAAAATATTGCTGAAAGTTGCAGTAGTATAAAATGAGTTCACATATAGGCCAATCTAGTTATGATTTGTCCTCTGATGTCAAATATAAGCCTAGTAAATGGTATAAACGTCTGTTAAGTTATACATCTTCTGACCCACTATATAATACTCGTGTTATCGCTCAAGAATATGATCCAAATGTATACTGGCATATGCTAGAAATAGAACCTTCAAAGATCTATGATCTCCCTATGTTTTAGTTTTGTGCCTCAACTCTAATAGGTTATTGTTATAGTAATGTTCCTCTGTCTTTAGAACAATCTATGTATCAGATTCCTTTACTCCAACAATCAGATATTGATTGGGGATTGGAACATGGTTTTAAGTATGTTCATCTTGGCTTAGTCCAGTTTGGGATTAACCCTTTAGTTCGTTCAGGGTTAAATACTTCTGTTCTTAATTGTGTTATAGACTCACGACATAATCATTTCTCCGATGCCCTGTATGGTGGTTTTCAATCCCATTTGCATAATGGGCCAGTTTGGTCTTCTGTTCTTCCTCGTTTTCAAGTCTCTTTAACATATCCCTTCATATCTACTCTCCTTCAAGAATATTTTCAGTTTCCCAGTTTTGATATGGCTGAACCTTCCAACATTGCCCAACTCCATACTACGACATGTCTCAGATTTGTTACTACTACTATGCCAGCCTTGAATCCCAAATTACTCCAACGTGCCTCTACCGAAAGCGTGGTGGTTGGTCCAGGTAACATAACTCCACTCACACTTGGTTTTTCCAAGATTTTAGTACCTAAAGAATGGAAAGTTGATTATCATCCAATACAATAAAATTATCATCCTTCTGAGGCACAGCAACTGATAGTCCAGAAAAATATGTTCGGAAATCAAATTTTGAGAATAGGAAGATCTCAAAGCAGTCGTATGCCTGACTTAGAAAGACAAATGTCCTCCCTCTCAACCAATTCTTCTACTTCCTTTTCTAATGCTCATGTATATAAACCAATTTCTGGTAAATCTGAACTAGATAATCATCTGCTATATCATCAGAAAGGTTCAAAGAAGTGTAAATTTTGTAAAGCTTGTATTCCTACCCAATCTCCTTCTATAAAACCTTCTTCATCTACAAATTCTCCATCTGCATCAAAGTCCTTTAGAACATTCCAGTCAAAGAATGAACATGTAGGACAACATTTGAATTGTTCAGAATCCATGGATATCTTAGGCCCTCAAATCAATATGATGAACTACACCTTGCCAAGGGATGATAAAGAAAAAACTGCTACACTTTCCCATAGAAGTTTAGGAACAGGGAATTTCACTCCCTCTTTCAAAAACAATACTTTAGTAGAAGATTTGGACTTTGTCCAATACAAGAAAATAGATGCAGAAAAATATCCTGATATAGTCAGACTGCAAAATTATTCAAATTATCAGTCAGTTTTCTTAGCTCAAAATCTTGATGATATGGCACAAGATGTTATGCAAACAAAAATACATGTCAATGGCCTGGATTCAGAAATTGATGCCATTGAGCATAATCAAGACATCTTTAGAAATCAGCTTGGACAGATCTTAGAAAAACTTGAGATTATTCAGATAGCAGTCCAAGAATTAAAAGATTCTTTTGAAAAGGAGAAAATACCAACTTCTCTAATAAGTTTTGTTGAGATTGAAGATAAAATCTCATTCAAATGGTTTGGTTCCTCTTTCGATCAATCCAAGCAGATGACATTAAAACAGTTGGATAAGGAGCTAGCAAATCCCAATCTTGCTAGAATTGTGTTGACGGGCGAAATTGACCGCTCATCAACTGGAAGAGTGAATCCGGTCCAAGGTTGTTTAATTAACCCAAGCCATTTGGATTGAATCACTTTGATGGGTTTAATGGCACCGTTGGCCAATCTAAAGTCCTAAAAGAAACAAATAAACAAAAAAAAGAAACAAAATAACTCACTAATTACTAATTACTAATA
>JZKD02S0348323.1:865592-880942 GCA_000966675.3 Picea glauca
TATATATATATATATATATATACACACACACACACAACTTATTTAAATAATATTTAGATCATAGGTATGTTTATCTAATTTATATATACAAGATATACAAATTATGAGTTTTAATTTGAACTCATAAAAAATCAAATGTAAAAATGGTTCTTTTGGTGAAAGTAAATAAAGAAAGCAAAAAGTACTATTTCTTTTTGGTTTGTTTTTAATCTATATGAATCTGTAAGATCAAATACCAAACTACTATTAAAACAGAAAAAGGTAGACTATGGAAATTATACTACATATAATAATTTCTATAATAAATAAGCAAATAAAAAGGAACAGACTAACCTATTAATCACTTGAAGAATATGCATCCAACTGTTTGTATAAATCCTACACATATCCATTCACGTGATAAATATGTTGTTCATCTTCACACTATTTGGAATAAACGCCAAACTGTACATTGACTGGTGTATTTAATTGATAAAACGATAGGACGCAAAAATAATATCTGTGATATAATAGACTGCAAGTAATGATGCATAAGATAAATCTGACAGTTACAGCTTGCATTTAATCAATCAACATGTTTAAGGTAAACCTTATAATATGAATTGAATGATCATTCAATATTTTCATATAACTGAAGCATAAAATTGTGAACTGTGAAAGAAAAACTATCTTGACGACATAATAATCCTTGAAGACAAAAGCTATCGACAGTCATCAAATGATCAAGATAAGAAAATTATAGACAACAACAACATTTACAAACAGCTAAGGCAAAAATTTAAACATATGTTATGTCCAAATTTGAGTATAAGCTTGTTCACAACTAGCCCCAGGCCAAGATGTCCAGATTACAAAAACAATGGGTTTATAGAGCCTTCAGAAAGATAACTATTTCCTCTTCTGAGATCAGATATTGATTACAAAAATAAAAGGGGGATACAACCACCCATATTCTACTAAATCCTCTAAAGCTAACAAAATTTCACATCTATTCATACAAAATGTATCAAAGACACGACTAGCAAGTCTCAAAGATGCTACGAATCCATTGGTAACCATGAACTCCTGAATACCCTGAAAATAAAAGGAAAAATAGAAAGATTTAGATACATATTCAACCATTAATTGGCAAATTTCGAATTAACATAACTCGCTACAGAATCTTGTGATTTTGTAGCTAGTTATTTTAGTAAATGAAATCCAATTTATTAAAAGAACAAAGAAATCTAGTTTCAACAAATAATCCTATTTTAAGATAAAAGGATCATACCTCCAACTGTAAGATCAAATCATATCAGACAATCTTGGAATTCACTATGGCTGTAGCAGCCTCAACATTCTTAAATATTACATTGC
The DNA here is from genome assembly GCA_000966675.3 of Picea glauca. NCBI lineage: Eukaryota > Viridiplantae > Streptophyta > Pinopsida > Pinales > Pinaceae > Picea > Picea glauca. Next base: position 866,949 of record JZKD02S0348323.1, read on the forward strand.
CTGTAGTCTTCATACGTTTCTCTTTTCCTTGAAAGAGAGACTCGAGCCTATGGTTTTTATTAGTTAAGGCATCAATCTGATCAGTGAGAGCCTTAACCTGTGATTGTAGGATGGGTACATTAGTGTAGTATTTATCGATCCAGAAATGACAAACTTCACACTTCGACTGAGCAACGGTCTCTTGGGAAAAAACATGATTGTGAACCGGAGCATCTTCCATACGGACAGTATATTCATTACCCAATTTAATACCAAGAAACTTTGCATTATGTTTCAGACAAGAAGGTAAATTGTCCACAAAGTTGTAGGGCCGATCGAGGTGTGGATCGAACGAAAGAGGGTCTTCTTCAGCGAGGAACCTAATGATTTTGGAGTCCGAACTCTCATGGACCTCGATCATGCTGATCGAGCTCACATGAGATTTCGACTTGTTTCGAAGCTTTCTTGAAATTAACCTCTTGGCTCTCTTGTTTTTAAAATTTAAATCAGGATGGCCTTTAGATATCTCACCCGAAGGTTTCTTTAAATTTTCAACAAAGTCATTAGGGTGTATAACTTGCTCACGGGCCTACTCAATAATCTTTGGATCGAGAAAAGGTTTGTTGTAGGAGGCCGAGAGACAGGCCTGAGTAGGTGAGAGGGGCACTGTAGGGTAGACAAGGGTCTCTTCAACCACGAGTTTTTCGACCTCCTGCACATCAGGGTTACCATAACCGTTTCTGGTTATGAATGAATCCCAACTGTCATTCTGTAACTCTAAATGATGCACAAGCAAGATTTATATTAAGCCATAATGGAAGAGGCTCAATTCTTATCGTTGTTTTCTATACCTTTTTCCCATTTTATAAAGGCTCCTCCATAAATAATATGGCATGTTCAAGGGAAACCCCATAAAAATCATAATCAAACGCAAATGAAAAAGAAACACAAGACTGAAACATCCTTCATAGGTGATTTTTTTTTTCAACACAACGATTAAACTGTGCCATCGAGCTTTTGGTAAGGATATGGGCATACCTTTGTCACATCCTTTCATCTTCCGAGAGGTAAAGAGAAGAATCCAAGAAAATTATTCCACTTTTTCATTTTTGAACCACCTTTGACCGCTTGCAGGGAGTCATGTATCTCAACTCAAGAAATTCTCTGTAACCTCCATTTGTACATCACCCACCTTAGCTCTACACCCATCGAAGGAGAGAGTGAATTCCTGGGCAATTTGTAAATTGAAACCCTAAAATTTTGTAAGGAAAACAAGCCAAACACTACTCTCCAGATCTTCTTTGGCATCATCATATAAGACCAAAGTTTGAATGCCATTAGGTTTGACTCTAATGACAGGAGCCATGTTGAATCAAAGGGCAGTCAATCAGGCACAACGCGTAGGGAGGGTTTGTGAGAACAAAGCTGAGCAATACCCTAAGCCCAGGAAACACCAATAGTGAATGGCATATGAGCAGAAAAATCATAACGATAAGATGGGTGTTAATTGAAATGCATGTGAAGAGGGTTTGCAAAGCCCAAGACCAGCCTTGGAAATGATGGCTGATTACAAATCGTATTGCCACTTTTCATAAAGTACAAGCCAGGACCATAGCATTAAAAAGGAAATGAGTGCGAGACATAGTGGGTTTGATCATATGGTTTGGGAGGTTGAAAATCGAAAATCAAAATCCTAGAAATGAGGAAACGTACAACCAAAAATCAAACAAACAAAAAAAACCATAGCAATGCTCAAATCAAAAAGTCCTTTGTTGACATAACTTACAATCCCCAAGCATGTTTGGTATTCAAGGAATCGAAACAAAGAGAATGGTTGTTCATGGCAAGGAACAGGGCTTCATTAATAAACTGTAGAAACAATTTGCCTTTAATAAAGTTTCAAACAGAATGGTAACACAGTCGCAAGTTTTCATGCTTCGTTTTCATGCTTTCAGTCATGAACGAAGCATGAAAAAACAATAGGGAAAAGCGACAAATTACAACTATCATTTCAAAAATTGATCATGAAGAGTAATAAAAATTCATGACCCCAGTTAGGCAGTTATATAGATCATTTAATTGATATAAAAATCTAAAAAATATGTTGGGCTGCCTACAAATTGTTGAGGTAGTTTTACTAGCCATAGAAAAAATCAATCTAGTAAAATCTGTAAAATCTCAGGCCTCCAAATTACAAGAGGATATTAAATCTCAGAATAGTATCTCATCTTCTCCAGTACCTTTCATCAAAGGAATTGATGAGGCTGAAATTTCAAATGCACCTAGATCTTCAGATGATGATGCAGGAGGAAATCCCTTCCAAACTACATGGGAAAAGTGGTTCAATGCCAAATATGGCTCAAGAAAAAAAGTTCCATTTGACCCAACTAATTCCCACAAACATGATAGTTTCAGTAGAGAAAATATAGAACCAGTGCCTGTGACTAATCTAAAATGTAGATCCAGAAATGAAATGATGATAATATTTCATAAATCGCAAGCTTGGGAAAAAACACAAAAGATGATTTTCAGAAATCGTGTTGCATGGAACGAATTAGCTTTAAGGCTAACTTGGGGTTTCACAGGAAACCTAGGACTTTGGTGGGATAGAGTCAATGAATCAGATAAGCTTAAGATAATGAATCATGATCATCTTATTGATGAGCTTATCAAAGCTGTTGTACATGAATTCTATGGCAACCAACATATAGACTCTACACATTATGCAAATATGTTTATGAGTCAAAAGTTGTGTCATATAAACCAGTTGCCTGAATTCTTGTGCACTATGCGAGATCTTTTGTATAGAGCTTCAGATCCAGACAATGTATCCTACTTAAGAAATACCTTTCCACTATGCCTGGAAAGGTTCCAGATCTTGTTAGAGAACGTCGCGAAACACTGAATATTGATTTAGAAGAACTCTCTCTAGCAGGTCTACATGAACATATAGTCACAACCCTACAGAAAGAATGCCTGAGAAGACAAACAAATAAATCAGTTAAGAAAAAATTAGGGTTTGACTCCAGCATCTGTGATGTGTTCGCAGAAACATATCACTTTGGTTGCAAACCAAAGCAAGGATATATGAGCTATACTCTTGATGCTCAGCTAGACACTGGAGCAATGAATTCTTGTGCAAAGTATGGTGCAATTCCCTCGTACTATTGGCAACCCATAAATATTTCTTTTAGAGAAGTAAACAAGATTGAGATAAAAATACAGTCTTTTGCCCCAGATTTTTCCATTATAGTTCAAGGAGCCAAAGTACCAATAAATCTCTATTGCTTTGAAACAGGTGCAGATATTCTTTTAGGTCAAGATTTTGTAAATAGATGCCTACCTTTCACTATAGGTAGCAATTTTGTATAGATCATTGTTTTAGGTAAAACAATATCCATTCCAAGTAAGTCATCTTATGACACCAGGATTGGTAACACTAAACCTCTCCAACAAGTTGAGAAGTCTACAGAAAAACTGGTTCGAATACAAAAGATTGTCAATAATGCTGAAAAACATGGTCTTGAGATAATCAAAGATATTAAAGACAAAATAGAAAAAGAATGTACTTTTGATTATCCTGACGCCTGTTGGACCAGAGAGAAATACTTTGTAAGTTTTCCCTACAAAGAAGGCTATGCATCGAAGCCACAAAAAGCCTCTGCAAATCACATGTCTCCAATAGAAGTAGAGTACTACCATACTGAGTTCAAAGAGTTATTGCAAACAAAGTTGATAGAACCTAGTAGGAGCTATTGAGCATGTCCAACATTTTATTTCAACAAACATAGTGAGAAGAAAAGAGGAAAACCCAGAATGGTAATAAATTACAGAGATCTTAACCAAGCTCTACTCCCTATCAGATTTCCTCTTCCATCAAAAGAACTATTGTTTGCTAAGATTGGAAAATGCAATATATTCAACAAGTTCGATCTTAAGAGCGACTTTTGGAAAATTGGTATTATTCCTCAAGACAGGTACAAAACAACATTTGTTGTGCCTCATGGAAAATACCAGTGGAGAGTCATGCCATTCGTATTGAAAAACGCCCCATCAGAATTTCAGAAAAAGATGGATGATATATTTAAACAATTACCTTTTGTTATTGTATACATTGATGATTTGCTTGTTTGTTCTTTAGATTCCAGGTCACACCATTCGCATCTTAAAGCAATATTTGATCTCTTGTTCAAACATGGTCTAGTTTTGAGTAAATCAAAACTATGTTGGGCAAAGACAAAGATTGAATATCTGGGTTTGATCCTATCAAGAGGATCTGTTGAACTTCAAGATCATGTTCTGAAGAAACTCTCAGAGTTCCCTGATGAAATTATGGAGAAGAAACAACTACAAAGATTTCTTGGTTGTCTCAATTACATCAGTCAGTTATACAATAATCAAGCTAAGGATGTAAGGATTCTACAGAAAAGATTAAAAAATACTTTACCATGTAATAACAAGATGACTATAGCTGTGTAAATTATAAAGTGGAAAATCCAAGATTTGCCAAGACTACACCTCCCATATGTTACATTGCAATTGATACTTCAAACTGATGCATCAATTGAAACATGGGCAACAATTCTATTGCAAAAGAATGGCCCAAAGCTAGAAAAAGTTTGCATATACACATTTCAATGTTTCTCAGACACAGAGTCTAAATATCCCTCGTTTCACAAAGAAATTCTTGCAGTTAAAAATGGGATAAATAAATTTAGACTATTCTTAAAGCCTGTTCATTTTATTGTAAGAACTGATTTAAAACATATGAAAGGTATGTTAACTAATCAACGTCTCTTGGAATAGGGCCATAACAATATCTTGAGATGGAGTTTATGGCTTGACGGTTTTGACTTTGATATTCATTATAAACCAAGCAAAGAAAATTGTATTGTAGATCTGCTTACTAGAGAAGCAACCCCTATTATAAGAGAAATCAACAAATGGCTTCACCCTCCTTGACAGCTCCAGATGCACTAGCAGGATTCAAATGGGTCCTGATTTGTGACAAATGTAAATATTTCTACTGTTTTGAATGCCTACAATATTGTATAAAATCCATTCCTCTTTGTAAGAATATCCTAGAAAAATGGATACAAGCCAATAATCATTGTATTCCTAATCATAGCTACTTTGTACAAAGCCATAAACTGTCTAGAGAAACTATTACAGGTGGTCCTATGCAAGGACAGAGATATATATATCTATATACTCCTTGTATTAATTTTGAGGATTATTGCGCTATTATGATCCAAGCCAGATTTGTTGGTTCTTGTTGGATCTTGTTTGATTGTGAAACTTTCAAGGAAAATCAGATATGGTGGTCTGGTTGGTTATTAATCCTACTTTGGAAATAATGTCCATGAGGCGTCTTATTTTTTGGAAGCAGTAAAGATGCCTTCAAATATTGGTTACGATCAGAAGTAGAGGAAGATACTCATTATAATGTTTGTTTCATCTTCAACCTATCTTTCCAAGGCAACGAACTACTTTATGACCATTCTGAACCACCAGCTCCTTAGAGCTATAAAGTCTTCAATGATTACTATGGAGATATTTGTGTTCCAGAAGAAGACTTAATTCCTTCTATGCAAGGTTCACCATTCTACAAGTGTTTCAATGGTTTACCACCTTTCTCAGATTACTTTGGTTCACCACCAAGTAGTCATTTCAATTACGACAGTAATGATAGTGGTGGCTCATTTGATTCTATCACCAAACATAACATAATCAATAGCATGGAAGCATGATGGACCATCCAATATTGTAATAATTATATTCTATTCATGTCTAATGGGATGACAGTGGTGTCCCATCTATTTTGTGGGTTCCAACTGTACTCCACTTTGTGTCACTATTTTTACTTTATGTTGATTCTTTCCATAAAGTTGGTATGGGTATCCATATGGTCGAGCCTCGGAGGGACGAGATAAAAACTAGAGTCCAAAAGTTTCCCCATCCACTTGAAAGGAATATTTCTTTATGACAGGCAGTTGCCAGTTTCAGTCAACCTGCAACCTAGTAGTTTTAGTATAAATAAGACCCTTGAGGTTTCATTAGGGACATTGGGATAGAGAGAGTCTGAGGTTTGAGTTTAAAAAGAGTAGTGTGTATCGTCTTCACTTGCCTTTAGGAACTTGCGAATGAAAAACACTGATCTCATTTGTAATATGTCTATGATCTATGAATATATAATAGTTTGTGTATGATCCTACTCTGTAAAATTGCTATCAGAGCCATATTTCTGAGATTAATGAAAGAATATTTCATCTAAGTGAATCCATTTGTATACGAGCCTTGTGTTCAAAATATTCAGATTGCGAGATGTGTAAATGGAGATAGTAGCCGATGTGATTGCTTGACTATGGTCTCCAGCAGTTGTTGTATGAAAAAAGAATAGTCGTTGAAGCCGAAGAAGGCATGGAGTGTTATAATTGTCATTTTCCCATAGTAAGTCATATCTTACCGCCTATTACGTTTACTTTCATGCAGTTGTAAAATATTGTTGAAATTTGCAGTAGTATAAGATGAGTTCACATATAGGACAATCTAGTTATGATTTGTTCTCTGATGTCAAATATAGGCCTAGTAAATGGTATAAACATCTGTTAAGTTATACATCTTCTAACCCACTGCATAATACTTGTGTTATCGATCAAGAATATGAGCCAGATGTGAACTAGCGTATGCCAGAAATAGAACCTTCAAAGATCTATGATCTCCCTATGTTTCAGTTTCATGCCTCAACTCTAATACGTTATTGTTCTAGTAATGTTCCTCTGTCTTTAGGACAAACTATGTATAATATTCCTTTACTCCAACAATCAGATATTGGTTGGCGATTGGAACATGGTTTTAAGTATGTTCATCTTGGCTTAATCCAGTTTGCTATTAACCCTTTAGTTCGTCCAGGGTTAAATACTTATGTTCTTAATTGTGTTATAGACTCATGACATAATCATTTCTCTGATGCCCTGATTGGCGGTTTTCAAGCCCCTTTGGATAATGGCCCAGTTTGGTCTTCTCTTCTTCCTCGTTTTCAAGTCTCTTTAATAGATCCCTTCATATCTACTCTCCTTCAAGCATATATTCAGTTTTCTAGTTTTAATATGGCTGAACCTTCCGACATTGCCCAACTCCATACTACAACATGTCTCATATTTGTTACTACTACTATGCCAACCTTGAATCCCAAACTACTCCAACGCGCCTCTACCGAAAGCGTGGTGGTTGGTCCAGGTAATGTAACTCCACTCACACTTGGTTTTTCCAGGCTTTCAGTACCTGAAGAATGGAAATTCGATTATCAGCTAATACAATCAAAGTATCAACCTTTTGAAGCACAACAATTGATAGTCGAGAAAAATATGTCCGGAAATCAAGTTTTGAGAATAGGAAGATCTCAAAGAAATAGTATGCCTGACTTAGAAAGACAAATGTCCTCCCTCTCAACCAGTTCTTCTACTTCCTTTTCTAATGCTCCTGTATATAAACCAGTTTCTGGTAAATCTGAACTAGATAATCATCTGATATACCATCTGAAAGGTTCAAAGAAGTGTAAATTTTGTAAAGCTTGTATTCCTACCCAATATCCTTCTATAAAACCTTCTTCATCTACAAATTCTCCATCTACATCAAAGTCCTTTAGAACATTCTAGTCAAAGATTGAGCATGTAGAACAACATTCGAATTGTTCAGAATGCATGGATATCTTATCCCCTTGAATCAATATGATGAACTACACCTTGCCAAGGGATGATAAAGAAAAAAATGCTACACTTTCCCATAGAAATTTAGGACCAGAGAATTTCACTCCCTCTTTCAAAAACAATACTTTAGTAGCATATTTGGACTTTGTCCAATACAGGAAAACAAATGCAGAAAAATCTCTTGATATAGTCAGACTGCAAAATTATTCAAATATCAGTCTATTTGCTTAGCTCAAAATCTTGATGATATTGCACAAGATGTCGTGCAAACAAAAACACATGTCAATGGCCTACATTCAGAAATCAATGCCATTGAGCATAATCAAGACATATTTAGAAATAAGCTTGGACAGATCTTAGAAAAACTTGAGATTATTCAGACAGCAGTCCAAGAATTAAAAGATTCTTTTGAAAAGGAGAAAAGACCAACTTCTCCAATAAGTTTTACTGATATTGAAGATCAAACCTCATTAAAATGGTTTGTTTCCTCTTCCGATCAATCCAAGCATCTTACATTAAAATAGTTGGCTAAGGAGCTAGCAAATCCCAATCTTGCTAGAATTGCAGAGGTAGTTTTACTAGCCATAGAAAAAATCAATCTAGTAAAATCTCAGGCCTCCAAATTACAAGAGGATATAAAATCTCAGAACAATATCTCATCTTCTTCAGTACCTTTCATCAAAGGAATTGATGAGGTTGAAAGTTCAAATGCACCTAGATATTCAGATGATGATTCAGGAGGAAATCCCTTCCAAACTGCATGGGAAAAGTGGTTTAATGCCAAATATGGATCAAGCAAAAAAGTTCCATTCGACCCAGATAATTCCCACAAACATGATAGTTTCAGTAGAGAAAATATAAACCCAACACCTGTGACTAATCTCAACTATAGATCCATAAATGAAATGATGATAATATTTCATAAATGGCAAGCTTGCGAAAAAACACAAAAGATGATTTTCAGAAATCGTGTTGCATGGAACGAATTAGCTTTAAGGATAACTTGGGGTTTCACAGGAAACCTAGGACTCTGGTGGGATAGAGTCAATGAATCAGATAAGCTCAGGATAATGAATCATGATCATCCTATTGATGAGCTTATCAAAGTTGTTCTACATGAATTATATGGCAGCTAACATATAGACTTTGCACATTATGCAAATATGTTTATGAGTCAAAAGTTGTGTCATATAAACCAGTTGCCTGAATTCTTATGCACTATGCATGATATTTTGTATAGAGATTCAGATCCAGACAATGTAGCCTACTTAAGAAAATACCTTTCCGCTATGCCTGGAAAGATTCCAGATCTTGTTAGAGAACGTCTCGAAACACTGGATATTGATTTAGAAGAACTTTCTCTAGCAGGTCTACATGAACATATAGTCACAACCCTACAGAAAGAATGTCTGAGAAGACAAACAAATAAATCACTTAAGAAACAATTAGGTTTTGACTCCATCATCTACGATGTGTTCGCAGAAACATATCACTTTGGTTGCAAACCAAAGCAAGGGAAGAAAGAATCATGTAAAACATATTGTGGTTGTTTCAAATGCAAATAAAAAAATAAGCCTTTCAATAAATGACTTCCTTATAGATTTATCAATCACAAACCAGGACCAAATAAAGCCTTTTTCAAACGCCAACATAGCCCTACACAAGCTGCAAAAACAACATGTTTTATCTGCAAAAATCCTAGCCACTGGGCTTCACAGTGTCCTCTGCAGAAGAAATCAAGGTTCCAACACAAGATAATGGACTTATTCCAAATAGGATATGATCCAACAGAATGGGAACTTGTTCCTAACCATTCAGATGGTGAATACTTATCACTAACTAACAATGATTCAAATTCTCCCCATGATTTCAATTATGATTTTGACAATTATGAAATCTCTACAATTTCATAATCATTAAATTTTTTGGATATCAAAATGTTTTCCCCTGAAGATGATATTCCCTCACTGAGATACTGTCAATCGGTAATCCAAACTAAATTGTTTCAACTAACCCCCGATCAATTTCAACTTTCTAAAAGGTTGAATGCTCAACTCTCCTCCATCAACTCTCAACTTGAAAAACACCAGCAGCCAAGCATGGTGAATATACAACATTATACTGCCCGGTTTGTCTTCAACTTTATGACCATTCTGAACCACTAGCTCCCCAGAGCTATAAAGTCTTAAGTGATTACTATGGAGATCTTTGTGTTCCAGAAGAAGACTTAATTCCTGCTATGCAAGGTTCACCATTCTACAAGTGTTTCAATGGCTTACCACCTTTCTTAGATTACTTATGTTCACCACAAAGTAGTCATTTCAATTACGATAGTAATGATAGTGGTGACTCATTTGATTCTATCACTGAACATAACATGATCAATAGGATGGAAGCATGATGGACCATCCAATCTTGTAATAATTAGATTCTATTCATGTCTAATGGGCCGACAGTGGTGTCCCATCTGTTCCATGGGTTCCAGCTGAACTCCACTTTGTGTCACTATTTTTACTTGATGTCGAGTCTTTCCATAAATTTGGTATGGGTCCCCATATGGTCGAGCCTCGGAGGGACGATATAACAAATGGATTCCACTAGTTTCCCCATCCACTTGAAAGGAATCTTTCTTTATGACGGGCAGTTGCCAGTTTAAGTCAACCAACAACCTCATAGTTTTAGTATAAATAAAACCCTCGAGGTCTCATTAGGGACATCGGGATAGAGATAGTCTCAGTTCTGAGTTTAAAAAAATAAGTTTGTATCCTCTTCGCTCGCCTTTGGGAACTTGTGAATGAAAAACACTGATCTCGTTTGTAATATGTCTATGATATGTGAATATATAATAGTTTGTGTATGATCCAAAAAATTTCATCATGAAAATTTGTGCAACTTTTGTAGTCCTCAGATAGATCTTTCCAATGGGTTATCATACGCCTAAAACGGGGATCGTATGCAAAAGTTACGACCCTAGGAAGTTGATGTACTGACTTACCCAAACAGGGTCCACATGACTTTTGGTGCTTCATCTCCTAGGGTTAGGTTTTTGGATGTTTAGGGTTTTTGAAACTCCTGTTTATTGTAAAAATGCCTTGAGAGCCTCATTATAATCATCTTCTTTCGAATGAGTGCAGTCGTCACATCTCTTCTGAGAGATAAGACGCCACCATTCCAACAAGCTTGTTTTCTGCTGCATTTTACAGTTTCAACTTATTTCTTTATTGAATAGAAAACCAGTTTTACTGTATCTTTTTTATTCTATGTTAAGCATTTGGTAATAATATGTGTTCATTTCGTTCTACTCATAAAATCCGACTCATAATGTCATCCATCATTTCCACCAATGATATCATTTTCATTGACTCTAATATTGTGGGAAGCACTCTAACATTAATTCTCTACATATTTCATGTTTTATTCTCCATTTCCAACCCAATATACCAATTTTGAAATTAACCAAAATCAACATCAAGAAGAGGAAAATTGTAGACTTTTGATGAAATATAGTGGTTGTAGGTGAGCATATAGGATAGGGAAGATAACAATTCATCATTCACTATCCATTATATACTCTTTATATCCTTGAGAGACAAATATAGTTCTTTTAGGAAATTCTTAGAAAGAATACAATAGATCAAGTTCTTTCTATCCACACTAAAGAGAACTAGAGAAAATAATATATCTAAGGGACCATGAAGTACATAAAGTGAATATATTTTTTATGTTGCATGTTGTAGTGGAAGAGAGTTCCTTAGCTATCGTAGGATGAATCAGATTCTTGTAATGCTTTGTGTTGAGAAGGTTAGGTAAGAATTTGAGTAGAAAGATTGGGATGATAAATATAGAATCTTATTGCTTGGTTTTTTCACCATGGTGGCCTCATAGCCTAGGTTGGTGGTGGTATCTACACTAGATGTTTGTGGTTCAATGGAAATTTTCTCTTACATGACCAATCTCTTGGACCATTTTTTGTTAAAAGATAAGTCTCATTTTTTTGTTTATGAATATGCAAAATTACTATTACTCCCAGTCATAAAACAATTATGTGCTATGCATGCTATGTGTCATTTTTTTTTTCCAATTTTGAATTTAAGTATACAAGGAATTGAAGGAAAATTTCATGATGCAAGATAATAAAATGATTTACACCTTTTCGGAAATGTTTTTTGGATAGTGGAGGTGACCACCCTTCAAACCTGCATTTTTGAAAGACATTAAAATCTTAAATGACTAAATAATAGCTAAACATCTATGACCACCCATATTGCTTGATTATGTCATCACTCTATGATTTCAATGTTCAACTTGTTACATCTGCATTCCCAATCAATGTATTTAGCATGTTTATGCATGGAAAGAATTCCTCTTTGTATCCCACCTTATGGAATCACAAGACCTTAACATTTAAATCCTTGGGTTCCTGTCCTTGGCTTATTTTTTTTTCTCACAATGATTTGTGGAAGGTTCAACATCATTGGACATATCATAGAGGAATGAATAAGTAGGATTTGAGGCAATGTTGAGTAGCAACACCATGTCCATGACACAATGAAAAGACAAAATGGAAAGAATGGTAATGCTCTTTGTCATGTGAGACACAATGAAACATGTCACAAGACTTTTAATGTTACATATATTATGTCACAAGATTTTGGAACTTGCATCACTAAGAGAAGTTGAAATTATCATTAAGTGTATAACAAAATTACATTCACAGATATATACAAGCCATAGAAATAGCCTTGTGTATATTATCAGCTATATAATGTACATCTAACTGTCTTATAAAATTATTACATGACATCATAAAATTCTTTTAGTCTTCTTTTTTGCTTTCCAGTTCTTAAGCAAATCATCCATTCCCATGTCTTCGTTTACTGGGTGCTCTTCAAAAGATGAGGTTGTTTCATTCCTTTCATGTCAAGTACATCTGGTCTCGTACTCACACCGTGGATGCTGCAATGAGGGGCCATCACCTAAAAAAAGAAAAAATATTAAATTTATATGGCTAATTTTTAAATATCATTGAAGTAGTTCATTAATATTAAAAGAAAAATCTGCAATTGAATTATTTACCTGGTCCTCTAGTCAGCATCGTTGGAATGGCTTTCAACCTATTCACCTGATCTTCAGGTCATGGATGATCATATATGACATTCTCTTCCATTGAAACGTCAAAATTTATAAGTACAAAATTATTAAGTATATGATTAATATATAGACATTTTACCATCATGGGCCTCAGTCACACGAACATCTTGGGGTTGCACCTCACTGGGATGGGGCTGCTGGGGAGCACCATGATCTTCTGGCTACGTTTCACTATCAACACTTTGTTGTTCAGTACTAATGTCTTCGTTGATCGTGCTGCTCCCTTGATTAAAACAAAGTAAGACATTAAATTATGGTGTCTCTTCTCCTTTAATTCCATTTGTCAAGTTGCATGTGTCTATTTGAAAGTCCCATCTCCATCATAAATCTGTTCGAAAGTGTTGTGCGAGCGTCCTAAACCTTATTTGATCTCCTGGTATAGCACCAGCTCCATCTGTGTGTTAGATAGAAAGTTATCGGTGCTCCCTCTCTGGCTGAGATTATTTCACTGTCCATCGGTGACAGCATGCATATACCAGTGATGGATGGTCCACAATTTCAATCTGATTTGAATTCATTCTGTTATTCTCATCTCTGTGTGTTAGATATCAAGCTATCGGTGCTCCCTCTCTGGCTGAGATTATTCACTGTCTAATCGGCGACAACTTGCTTATAACAGTGATGATTGCCCCCAATATTGAACTGATTTGTATTATCTTTCTTTCATTATCATCGGTGAGTTACAACTCTATGTATTTCCTGGTAATCAGCCCGACAGGGCGTGCTATGTAAAAGAATTATATTCATAATATAATTTTGAGTAATTTTTTTCTTGGAAAAAAGTTGCATGTGTCTATTTGGATTTTGCTTGAATATTAAGATGGTAACCTAATGAATGAAGCATATAACTTATGCTTTGTTATTAGTACGTGATGTTAATATCAACTTGCATGATGTATGGTACCTATTGTCTTTTACCTGAGTAGTTTCTCAATTTCATTCGTCCATTACCATTTGGCCTTAATATTAAAGAGTCTAATATGTGAAGTGCTTGACATTTGCTCTTATGATTAGTCAGGTTACATGTAAAATCAAGATAATAAATTGTACTGATATCAAGTCTGTTCCACAAGTTGTAGCATAAAAGAAAGGGATAAGGCACCCTTGATTGGCTGGAAATCAATACCTCCTCAACATGACTTATCAGAAGAGCAG
>JZKD02S0348323.1:905005-917406 GCA_000966675.3 Picea glauca
CAATTTCTCACACGAGACTACTTTCCACTCTAGTCGTCGAGGATTCCCTTTTGCAGTAACATTTTATGTGATGGTTATTGAAACCCTTAACTACCTCATCCAAAAAAAATGTCTCGATGGATTATCTGAGGATTTCAAATGGAAAATTTGTATATGACTCCTTCCTTAATATCCTAGAAGAGAAACAATCACTAAACAATAACATGGTTATCTTGCAATTTTTTTACAAATCCTTTGGATCAAAATTTCCTTGGGCCAAGAATTAATGTTACCATCATAGTTAGTAGGAAACCCTAAGTTAACTAATAGGACATGGATGGACATACATACTATTAAAATAATTTATGTGCTCATTTTCACCATAGGGAATTAATGTTACCATCATAGTTAGTAGGAAACCCTAAGTTGACTAGTAGGACAGGGATGGACATACATACTATTAAAATATTTTATGTGTTTATGTGCCTATGGATGGTTTCCATGATGATATGATGATGGAATAAAGTGGGTGTGTGAGTGAAATTTGACATGATTAATTCATGATGATGGAAGAAAGTAGGTGTGTTAGTGAAATTTGAGTCCAAAAACCCTCCCATATAGTTAAGGCATGCCAATAATATATCCATGAAAAATTTCAGTGCATACAAAAACTATTTGAAAACATTTCAATGTTGTCCCAATTCACATGTCAATGTTGTCGGTGTCTAGTCCTAGTACAATTTCCATTCCTTGTTCCTTGTTATGTGTTCCTCGTTCCTCATTACTTGACCATGGTGTAGTGCCCAAGATCCATTATTTTTGTACAAATTTACATACTAATGGCATAAAATTATCAACAAACTTTTTTCGTCAATAGTATAGAAAATTCGTTGCAAGATTATTTACATTTGTCTCTCTTGCAATGATATCAAATGATGCTTGGATTCATTTCATATTTGGTTTATCAAATTGAAATCTCAATTTGATACTTTGCAAGCTAGTTGGACCTTCAGTCAAATACAAATATGAAACTTGGAATCATTAACATATCTACTAGAACATATGAAAAATAGGGTTTATGGTAATTTCCATGATGGAAGAAAGTGGGTGTGTCAGTCAAATTTGAGTCCAGAAACCCTCCCATATCATTAAGGCATGCAAATAGTCTATCCAGGTGGAATTTGAATGCATACAGATACAATTTGAAAACATTTCAACGTTGGCCCCATTTGCAGGTCACTGTTGCCCGCCTCTAGTATCTTGATGGTGTTGATTAATTGATCAACAAAATAGATGGATTTTTCATCACAACTATGAAGCAGATACATTGTATATACATTAATGTAGAACCTGAAAGAAAAATGAAGAAAGACCGATGAAAGCCTAAAACTTGCATCAACCAAATTGGTTACTCTGAAAGAAAATTAGGGTTTATGGTTTACATGATGAATTGATGATGGAAGAAAGTGGGTGTGTCACTCAAATTTGAGTCCAGAAACCCTCCCATATCATTAAGGCATGCCAATAGAATATCCATGACAAATTTCAGTGCATACAAAAACTGTTTGAAAATATTTCAACGTTGGCCCCATTCGCAGGTCCCTGTTGTCAGTGTCTAGTCCTCGTGCAATTCTCGTTCATCGTTCCTTGACCATGGTGTAGTTCCCAAGATCCATTATTTTTGTACAAAATTACATACTAATGGCATAAAATTATAGACGAACGTTTTTCATCGATAGTATAGCAAATTCGTCACAATATTATTTACATTCGTCTCTCTTGCGAAGATATCAAATGATGCTTGGATTCATTTCATATATGGTTTATCAACTTGAAATCTCAATTTGATACTTTGCAAGCTAGCTGGACCTTTAGTCAAATACAAATATGAAACTTGGAATCATTAACATATCTACTAGAACATATGAAAAAAAGGGTTTATGGTAATTTCCATGATGAAGTGATGATGGAAGAAAGTGGGTGTGTCAGTCAAATTTGAGTCCAGAAACCCTCCCATATCGTTAAGGCATGCAAATAGTCTATCCAGGTCAAATTTCAATGCATATAGATACAGTTTGAAAACATTTCAATGTTGGCCCCATTCACATGTCATTGTTTCCCACCTCTAGTATCTTGATGGTGTTGATTAAGTGATCAATGAAATAGAGGGATTTTTCATCACAACTGTAACATCCCGCTCTGGCGCACTGAGAAAACTTATTATTTGAGGACACTTGCTCACAAGTGATCTGGACTTTTCTGATGTTAAAACATTTATACTTGATTATGATGCGTTATGATAGACGACATGAGGTTTTACTATTTGATGTAGACAGGTGCTATTGACTCAGTTTATTGAGTGTGCAGGGTTTTGGACCTTGACTATGTAGAGGCATCGGTGGAACCCCTTGGAATCCGGATTGAGTCAAGGAGTGTGCTATTTGGGTTGATTTATTTGCTGTGATATTTCATTGATTTGATGATATGATGTTGACATGTTCTGACATGATTGTCGATGGTGTAGGCTGATGATAGCTTTCCGACCAGACTCACATATGGAATAAAGGGGCCACACACGATTTACAGAGAGGTTGAGGGAGAGGTGTGGACAGTAGCCCTGCCACCACCTACTAGCACTCCCGCCATGGATCGAACTATAGGTTAACGATTACCTAGTTCGAGAGGATCCACGATGTCGTGAGGGCAGACTGCGATATTCACTCATGATGATTCTAAGGGGCACGCAATAAGGCGGGGGCGTTATTCCTTAGATCCCTTAGTCTCCCACAAGTTCACCTGGCGGAGTGTTGACTCCAGGGATTATAGATGTCTACCAATCAGTCCAGTTGATGAGTGGCACCCTTGGAGCACTTGGTCCATCCTGAAGGGCACATCGCACAAAAGAAACACAAGAAGCCAGTGGCACCCTTGGAGCACGTGGTGCATCCTGAAGGGCACGTCACGCAAAGGAAACGAATGAGGCGAGTGGCACCCTTGGAGCACGTTGTGCATCCTGAAGGGCACGTCGCATTGATGTCGATGAAGGAAACAAACCTAAATATCCCTAAGACAATAACTCCTTAAGAAATCCTTAAACAACTCCCCTAACCCAGTGTCGCCCAGTTTAGAATCTAAGTACTGAATCTAAAACTTTTAGGGTAAAATTTTAGTCTAACCTTAAGAACATACCCTGGAATAAAAATAACAATTTAAACGAGAACCCACCTAAGAAATAGTTAGGTCTTCATAAAATTCTTGGGGTAAATAAAGAGAGTAAGGATTTAATTAAACTAAGGGACTTAAAAAATTGCAAAGAGGAAATTAATTCCTAACTTGTGAAAGAACAAAAGATATAAAATAAATAATAATTGAAAAGATTAATTAGCGCATTTACCTTTTTGGTTTTAAAAAAAAAGGGAGGGATTAATAAAACAGGGAAACTAAGTAATAAGGAGACATAGACAATTAATAAGTAATAAAATTATTTAACGTGTGGGAGTTTAAAAAGTTATGAATTTAAAAAAATAAAATGAAAGGATTAATTAGTGCATTTACCTTTTTGGTTTTGAAAAAAAAAGAAAAAGGAAAGGGAATAATAAGAATAGGGAAATGAGCCTTTTAATAAGTTTGAAGAAAATAGTTTTGGGAGAAACGTGGGGGATGAGTGACACTTGTAAGACAGAGAATTTTTAGAGGGTTTTAAAAAAAAAAACTTAAATTAAATGTGATTAGGGAAAGGGGGTGCTCAAAACTCTATAAAAGAAAGGGGGATGGGGGGAAAAGGGGGATGGAGTGTTAGGTATCGTTATGATGCTGAATTTGGACTGGACTGATTGCTTATGACGAGTTGGGATTTTCTCAGCTGGGATTAGAGTGGTAGCTCAGCCTTGGAGGTGAGCTGCGAAGCTAGGTATACCATATGGACTATGTGTGGTCCCTTTGCAGCTCGGGGGGCTAAGGGGGAAGTAGAGTACCCCTAGCGTTTGGCTGGGAGGTACCGATGTAGTCTCCACAGTCGGTGAGTGGGAACAGCATAGAGCTCAAGTGCGAGATTGCGTCTTCAGGTTATTCTCCGTCGATCATAGGTACGCAAGTAGGTTTTTGTTTTAAGAATAATGTGAAATGCATAAGGTTGTATATGAACCCTTCTCTGCATTTGGTTAAAAGATTCTTGGCATTGCTGCTATACATCTCTGCTTGGTGTTCTTGCAAAAATATTTCTGTAATGACGTATCGTTTGGAATTTGTAACGATTTTCTATACATTGTTGTAATGAACTTTAGGAATGAGATTTTACGCTGTAAAATTTACTTACTGCAGTTATATTTAGATCTGGTAATCAGGCCTCTATTAAATGAATGGTTGCGAGTTAATACATTTAAAAAAAAAAACTGTTGTCTCTTACCTCTGCGAATGAATTTATCTACCTATGTTATATTAGATAAGAAAAGAAAAAAATGATTTCGTTCTCTGTGGGTGTTCCATTTCACCGAGGGCGTTTAATCTTTCATCCATGGTGTTCTACCTTGCCGGGGGCGTTTTTATTTTTCTATTGGTGTATTTACTGTGGGTATTTTCATTGACTGCGGGCGTTCCCATTTATGACTGGGGTGTTCTATCCTTTTTGCTGGCGTTTTTATTTTTCCGTGGGCGCAATTCCTTCTCGGTGGGCGTTTTCCTTTCCTCTGGGGGACCGAAATCATTCTCTGTGGGCGTTATAAAATTCTTTGGGCGTTTTTATTACTGGTCGTTCTGTGTATCACCGTGTGGCCAGGGTGTTCACATTTTTTTTTTCTTCCCTCCCTTCACATCTCTTGAGCCGATTACCGACCTCTGCGTTTCCACACACATTGCCTCGATTTTACCACACTGTAATTCATTATCTCGAGGGAATTTTAACTTCTTCTCTTAACCCTTCCACCCACGAGATGTCATTGTTTTTCATTGCCGTTGGATTTTCGTTTATGCCACGAATTGATTGCTTCTCCACTGACTTATGTTGTGATTGGTTAATGTTCCAATGACAGTGATACCACTCTGGTTTACTTACCTTTCTTCTGCAAACTGTGGTAAAAACTTTTTTAAAAAATTGCGGGTTCTGGGTACGCCGTTGACAGTGGTCTGCTGTGCGAGCGTTGACTGTGTGTTGTTGTGCACCATGCGCCCTGATTATGGCAATTATGTCTCCACCTACGGACGTCCACTGTAAACCTTACATTTTCTTTCCTACCTCAACACTTGGCTGGTGCGAGATTTTAGCTCACCATTCATTCAATCCACCTGCACGGAACCTGACTTCACTTTTGGGTCTTCGGCAAGTGTCAATCTAATATATACCTATTTTATCATTCTGATTTTCTTCTCATGGAGGGGTTATGTGGCTAATAATTTGGTTGCTGCAAAGTTCTGACATAATTCTTTTAACATTTCTATATATTATCAGTTCCTTCTCATGCCTTCATTTTTCATTAATTTAATGGTGGGCAGTCACCAGGAGTTGGTGGTTTACAGTGTGGTCATTAAATGATAGTATTGTTTCCTCGTTTTGTTTTTTTATTCTGACAATTGCCTTTATTTCCAGCTACCTTTTCTTCTTAATTCTTGATTGGCAAATGGTTAGGGTAAAGAAAACTTTCCATTTTTGGTCGTTTATGATTTGGATTAATGCAAGGTATGTCTTAAGTTAAACACGAGTGTTTAGGGTAAACGAACGCTCAAGGTTATTATCATGTATGGTAGCGACTAACGCATTGTAATGGTTAAAGATAATAAGAAGGTTTAGGGTAATATTAATTTTTATATTATTATTGCTTTATGAAGATGATTAGTGCAATGAGATGATTAAGGTTAATGCGAATGTTTAGGGAATGATTATTTATAAAGGTTTTTATGGGTTATGATAAAGAGTAATGTAAGGTAATGGTTAGATGCATGTTTAGGGAAATGTTAATTGATAGAGATTGATTTGGTTTTATGAGAATGATAAAATAATGTAAATGTTAAATGTTCATCGGATGTTTAGGAATTGTAAATGTTATTAATGTTATGGTTGGGAAGGTTAATATAATTGTTACCGACCCCATAAGGTGCAAGGTGGACATCCCTATGCCTAGTTATGGTAATATACAAGGTGATGTGGTACTTATTGTATGGCGATGTAAAATGGTGTTATTAGTTTATGGCAATGATATTATAGTTGTATTGTTGGGATAACGCATAAGATGTAAGATGAATGTTATTTTGCGAATTTAATGGGATATAATGTAATATGTTTATTAATTCATGGCAACATTATAGAACTTTATTTTTTACTGATCAACTTATCTGGTGTAGTGTCTTGAACCAAGTATATTAAGATTTCATGACTTAACATAGAAAATTTGAGATTAAATGGGATTACCTTATGCTGAATGTACTTGTTGACTCATGAAATGTAACCGGAGTAAATGGTTGGTAATTAATCTCGGTAGAGTCATAGACGATGTCTTGTCTTAAAATTTAGTTGGTCGTTGTCTAAGTCCTTTTGTCTCGCGCCTTTCGTAGAAGACTTGGTTGCTCATTTAATTATTGAGGTGCTTGATTGTGTTAAATTCATTGCTTGGTTTGCTTATGTTGGGCGGGATGTAGACACCTCCTTGTAGCCTTAGTATATATGTCTGTGTGTGTGATTATTTTTGGTGAAAGGAATCCAGTGCCATATCAAGAGTCTCGGGCCCTTTAAAGGCAGGGTTCCACTCTTGCGACACACTTGAGGGGATTACTAGTTTCTACCTGAGCAGTCGGCCAGGAGCCTATTTGACCTTCTCTCACCCCGAAGTAGAGAACTAAGATTAAACACCCTGCTTTCTTGTGCAGAAATAGTAAATCCACCACTAAGGATTATTCTTTCAGTGTTCGTACTGTGCATAACCCAGTATGTCATTAAATGTTTGCAGTTACTTCTTGTGTGCCTTATGTATTCTTATTGTGATCATCGTGGGTGCGTCTTATTAGTCATCGGGTGGTGTCGTAGAGTCTAGTGTGTCTGTCCCCCCTTTTTCACGAGCGCACACACCTTAAACAAAAAATAAAAAAATAAAAAATTTGGCACCTGTATCAGAGTTGTTGTCGTAACGAGGAGGTTCATTACATATGGTATCAGAGCCGGTTCGACCCGTGACTTGGGATTCACTATGGCTTTCATTGACATGAGTTGATTGTATTATACTATTGTTGATCCAGTCGATTGTTTGCATACAGGTAATCATGGTTAGAGGACACCGCGGAGGTAGATGATGGGGTGCTAGGGGAGGAGGCGTGACGCCTCTAGTAGCATCCACGCCTCAGGGGTCTACCCCCCAGGGAGGCGAGCAGGTTCTCGGACAGGAGAAGATAGTGGTGGGCAATGTTATTGGGATGATGAGATCCTTTCAGTGCATGTTCGAGGCTCTGATCAGATGATTGGACAAAGACGAGGCCAGGGCGCCGGCACCCGCTGAGGTTCCACCACATGCACTGGCCGTTACAGGTAGCATTCACCGTGAACTCGAGAAGGTACAATTTCCCAAGTTCTTGGGTGCCCCGGACGGCGCAGCCACCGAGGCATGGTTGGAGAATATGGCGATGTGCTTCACACTTTGCGATTATACCTCCAACATGAAGGTCCACATGGCGGTCTTTCAACTGAAGGGGAGCGCTCTTCTATGGCCGTGGAAGACGTGTCATGGGAATTGTTCGAGGAACAGTTCCAAGAGAGGTACCTTTCAGAGGAATTCATTGAGCTTCATCTCAATGAGTTCAACTCATTACGACAGGATGGTCGTACGGTGCCCGAGTACAAGGCATGTTTTATGGAGCTGCTCCAGTATGCTCTGCACCTTAACACTGAGAAGCTCAAGGTCAATCGGTTCGTGTTTGGCCTTAATGGTAGCCTACGTGAAAAGGCTAGGATCTTGATGCCTCAAACCTTGCACGACGCTGTCCAAAAGGCCCTCATAGCAGAGGAGGAGCTTATCAGTGGGGGTTAGACTAGGACTCCAGCAAGACCCGCAGGGCAGGGTTCATCTGGCACACCGGAACATCAGACACTAGCAAGGCATACGCCGGGATATCGTGGCTTCCAGAGAGGATCCACTTTCACTACAACCAGATGACTGTTGCCTCAACAGCAGGCACCTTATCGAGGACCATAGCGCCAGCAGCAGCGTCACCCGCTGCAACAATAGTTTAGGCCTATTCAGCAGAACAGACTTGGATTCCAGGCAGGTGGGCCGTCATTTTCTACTTCGGGTACCAGGACTACTGGGCCGAAGAAGGGGTGTTGGACGTGTGGGGAGCCACACTACTAGCGCGACTGTCCTATGGAGAGGACTAGAGTGTCTAGATCAACTGGACCCATTACCGTGGGAGATATGGGAAAGGCCCATCGGATTCATGCAACGGTGAATAACTGCTAGACAGAGCACTGATCGACTGTGCTCGAGACGATAGGTACTGTCGCTGACCAGACCCTTAGTATTTTGATAGACCCAGGTGCTACGGAGAGTTTCATTTCTGGTGCAGCGCTAAAACAGATTAAGGTAAAGGCAGTCGAACAGGATGAGTTTAGCTTCGTAGAGATGGCCTCGGGAGCCAAACAGAAGGTTGGAGGAAAGGTTACGGGTTGTACCCTTAGCCTGGGAGAGTTTGTCATGAGGGTCAACTTGTACGTCATGATCTTAGGATCTTATTACGTCGTGATTGGTATGGATTGGTTGGAATCGCATGAGGTGATACTCAACTGTAAGACGAAATGGTTGAGCTTGGTTGATGATGAAGGACAGAGACATGTGAATGTAGGACGGAACCAGGGAGTTTCCTTGAGGTTTGTCTCTTCCTTATAGTTACGGAAGAGTATGCACAAGGGGTGCAAGCTTTATGCATCCCCGCGCTGAACGAAAAGGGAGTAGCGGAAGGTCTAGAACACCTTCTGGTGGTGAAGGAGTTTGCGGACGTGTTTCCAGAGGAGTTACCTGGGATGCCACTGGAAAGGGAATTGGAGTTTACCATAGACCTAAAACCGGGGACCGAACTGATAGCAAGAGAACCTTATCGGATGTCGACCCCGGAGTTGCAAGAGCTGAAAATGAAACTGAAGGAGTTGTTGGACCTAGGACTGATACACCCTTGTGTTTCACCATGGGGTGCACTAGTTATTTTCATATGAAAGAAGGACAGATCATGGAGGCTTTGCATTGACTACCGTCAAATGAACCAGGATACGATCAAGAATCAATATCCCTTACCTAGAATTGATGATCTGTTCGATCAAATGAAGGGTGCGACAGTGTTCTCCAAGATCAATTTGCGATCAGGGTATCACCAGTTACAGATCAAGGAGGATGACGTCCCTAAGACTTCCTTTAAGATGAGATTTGGACATTACGAGTTTATTGTTTCACCGTTTGAACTGACAAACGCCCCAGGGGTATTCATGAGTTTGATGAACAGGGTGTTCCGCGAGTACTTGGACAATTTCGTTCAAGTATTCATTGACGACATCTTGATCTACTCTCAGACGACGGAGGAGCATGATGAGCACTTGCGCTTGGTACTACAGTGCCTTCGAGAGCACAAATTGTATGGGAAGTTGTCCAAATTCTCTTTTTATCAATCAAGGATTCACTACTTAGGGCATGTCATCTTCGACGAAGATATCGCCATGGATCCAGCCAAGGTGGAGGCTATTATGGATTGGCCTGCGCCGATGAATGTCATATAAGTGCGTAGTTTTATGGGTTTAGGAGGATACTATCAACGGTTTGTCGAGGGATTTTCAAAGATAGCAAATCCGATCACGGAATTGCAGAAGAAAAACAAGAAGTTTGTTTGGACCGAGAAATACACGGAAGCATTTCAGAGGCTTAAGGAGTTGTTGAAGACAACTCCGATACTAAAGGTCCCTGACATGGATGCAGACTTCTTGGTATGCATTGACTCATCCAAGGAAGGTTTAGGCGGAGTCTGGATGCAAGACGGACGAGTGATTTCTTACATTTCGAGGAAACTAAGAATGCATGAGGAAAACTACGCGACGCATGATTTGGATTTATTAGCCATCGTATATGCCTTGAAGGTATGGAGACACTACTTTTTTGGATGAAAATTTGAATTAAAGACTGATCATTGTGGACTACAACACATTTTTACGCAAAGCGACCTAAACACGCGACAACGACGTTGGTCGGAATTGCTTAGCGAGTATGACTTCGAGATTACTTACATAAAGGGAACGATGAACCGAGTGGTAGATGCCTTGATTTGGAGGCCACGCATCTTTTCAGTGTTACCACTTTACAGCGTGATGATGACTGGTACAAAGAAGTCGAGGATTTTTTCAGACAAAACACAATGATGGTACCCCGATATGAGGGATTTTCTTTCGATAGAGATGGGTTATTAAGGCTTAGAGGTCAGATTTACATACCGCCAAATGACGAGTTGAGGAGGTTGATCCTGAGTGAGGCTCATAGAGAAGTCTATATGGCTCACCCAGGAGTCATGAAGATGAGGGCAAACCTTAAACCCTTATTCTTCTGGAAGGGAATGAAGGCTGACATTGTCAACTATGTGGCCAGATGTCTAGAGTGTCAGCAGGTAAAGGCTGAACATAGACACCCGACAGGATTACTTCAACCACATACCATTCCGGAATCGAAATGGGAAGTTATTTCGATGGATTTTATTGTTGGATTGCCACTGACGGCAAGGAGACACGAATCGATTTTTGTAGTAGTAGACACTCTGATGAAGAGTGCTCACTTTATTCCTGTGCGTACGACATATCAGGCACCTGACATAGCGAGAATTTTCATGAGTGAGATTGTGAGGCTGCATGGCGTGCCTAAGAAGATTATATCCGATCAAGGATCGGTGTTTACTGGACAATTTTGGACGAGTTTCCAAGAGGCCTTGGGAACCCAACTCAATTTTAGTACTGCATATCACCCAGAGAATGAAGGGCATACCAAACGAACGAACCAAATCTTGGAAGACATGTTGCGCATGTACGTGATGGACCAACAAAAGTGTTGGGAGGAATTCTTTCCTCTAGTAGAGTTCGCTTACAACAACAGTTACCAGAGCACCATTAAGATGGTGCCTTTTGAGTTCCTTTATGGGCGACCATGTCAGACTCCCTTGAGTTGGGATCGGCTTGAGGATAGGGTCCTGGTGGGACCAGAAGAGATCCAAGAAATGGAAGAGCAAATGCAAACCATAACACAAAGGATTAAAGAAGCGCAGGATCGACAGAAGAGTTATGTCGATGCGCACCGAGTCGACCGTAGTTACGAGGTCTCTGATCAAGTCTTCTTGTGGGTTAAACCGCATAAGAGCTCGATCAAGTTTGGAAAGGGAGCTAAACTCTCTCCTAGATTCATGGGACCTTTCAAGATTGTGGAGAGAAAGGGGCCCGTGGCCTATCGACTAGCCTTGCCTGATTCTTTGAGGCGTATGCACGATGTTTTTCATGTATCTATTTTGAGACATTATATTAGTGATCCTACACACATGATTGACATGAGTTCCTTGCAGCTATCGTATGAGGGAGCACTCACGGCTGAGCTGGTCTACATCTTAGATCATTGCATTCGACATTTACGATGTCGAACGATAGATCAGGTCAAGGTCCAGTGGGACAGTTATAGTCTGCACTCGGCGACCTGGGAGGACGCATATGATATGCGTCAACAGTTTCCATTTTTGTTTGATAGATAGACTTATGATACTATGATACTTTTATTTCGGCATTTATACTGAGAAACTTCGGGATGAAGTTGAGACCAAGAGGGGGTGTATGTAACATCCCACTCTGGCGCACTGAGAAAACTTATTATTTGAGGACACTTGCTCGCAAGTGATCTGGACTTTTCTGATGTTAAAACATTTATACTTGATTATGATGCGTTATGATACACGACATGAGGTTTTACTATTTTATGTAGGCAGGTGCTATTGAATCATTTTATTGAGTGTGCAAGGTTTTGGACCTTGACAATGCAGAGGCATCGGTGGAACCCCTTGGACTCTGGATTGAGTCAAGGAGTGTGCTATTTGGGTTGATTTATTTGCTGTGATATTTCATTTATTTGATGATATGATGTTGACATGTTCTAACACGATTTTCGATGATGTAGGATGACAATAGCTTGTCGACCAGACTCACATATGGAGTAAAGGGGCCACACATGATTTATAGAGAGGTTGAGGGAGAGGGGTGGACAACAGCCTTGCCACCGCCTACTAGCACTCCCGTTGTTGCTCGAACTGTAGGTTAACGATTACCTATTTCGAGAGGATCCACGATGTCGTGAGGGAAGACTGCGACAGTCGCTCACGATGATTCTAAGGGGTGCGCAATAAGGCGGGGGCCTTATTCCTTAGAGCCCTTAGTCTCCCACAAG
>JZKD02S0348324.1:124324-157016 GCA_000966675.3 Picea glauca
CCTCGTAGATGGGAATGTCCATTTTTGTCTTCGAGCTCATCCTCGAAATGGCTTTGATCAACCTCTCTGTCGAGGCATCTTCTACAGTGACCTCTTCTTGGTCGTGTCCAGCTTCCTCTTCAACCTCAGTATCGCTGAACTCTGTTGTACCAGCTCCACGCCTCTGGGTGGCCTCCATATCTTCGAGTCTCGCCCTGAGATCTCATATTTGTCATTCCATCTCTGGATTCCCTGCTGGATGTCCTGCTTGCCTACCTCTTCTTCGCACGTCCCTATCCTCACGATCAGGAGACTGCCTCTCTCTCCTGGGCGACATTATATATTCTCTATCTCTTCTTCCGAAAGCAAAGAACTCCTCTTCCTTTCACCTGAAATACCCAAACAAGTTCCAGGCTCTGATACCACTCTGACGCAACCGGCTCTCGGCAGCACAGTCACTCCACCAGGACCTTCTTTTCCCCTTGGCCCGAAGAGTCGACGCTCTTCCAAATCCCTCAGGAGATCTTTACCCACAGTTTCCTCCGTCGATATTTGCTCTTAATCTAATGAAGGATCATTTCTCGTGGCTCCGTGAATCCCGCGACCGGGAATTTGAATCTCGGGTTCCGAGACCCGATACTCCCAGTCAGCGTTGACCCTATCTCTATTTGTCGGGACCTCGCGCTATCGCGACTCGAGACTCTATGCCACTGAACGCTCAATCTCTGAGATCCGAAGTCCCGAGATGCCAACGACTCGGAATCTCGCGATCTCGCCCACTCGGCACTTCTGGGGCCAGACTTTGAGGCCTCCAAACCCCGAGATCCGATATCCCGTGATCACTTGTCACGTCATCAATTCCCGACGTGCACCATGCAAATGTTCCGAGACGTCGCGTTTCGCATCCTCGTGATCTCACCCTATGAGAAACAGGAATCCTCCGTCGCGAACTCCCGATCCATCTGACCTACAAGTCGGATCACGACTTCTGTGATTCTCCACGATAATTCAAGTCGTCGATTCTCTTCCTCTTGAAGAGTTCCTCCGTTCCCCACCTTTATCAGTGCAAGTGGAAACTAAGGTTCTATCCCTCCAGGGATTTTACCAACTCAAACTTTTCAGAGTTTTCTCGAACACTCTTCCCGTGCTCGAACTCCAACGTTTTCTAGGGTTGAAGTCCTTCCGGACCCTGCACTGTCCTCGTCGTAGGACTCCGGCCTCTCTGTTCTCAGACTGGCTTCGGAGGTCCCAATCCGGCCTGAACTCACCTGCACGGCTCGAATAAATCAAAACGACTCTAATTTAAAGAAAGCCAAAATTCAACTGCTTAGCCTCCTCGACGCACTCTATGCGGAGGTATTTAACTGCACTTGATGCAGAAGTCTCTTGGCTTAAGCAGAGAACAATTTGAACTCCTTCTCGTAGGCGCTCAACTTCTAATTCTTCCACATAATTACGTACACAGCATACGAAAGAAAGATATAACCGGAAACAAAGATGCTAAGGCATAATCCCAACAACACACAGAGGATAATCACGTCCATGGGGTGGGATTCAACTTAGTTACTCCTGGCGGACGAGAACAAGAGTTCTCCTATTGAACCTCCTCTACACACTCTATGCGGAGGAATTCGACTGCACTCTATGTAGGAATCTCCTGGTTCGATCGGTGGAATAAGCGAAACTTATTCTCTCCCTTCCCCCAGATTTCTAATCTGCCATGAGATCACATATGCAGCATAAATAATGAAAGCATAACAAGAAGCAAGCATACAACAACATAAGGTTAACAGTATACAGAGAATAATCACAGCCATGAAATTTGAATCAATTTCCTCTATTAACTCAATATCTGTACATGGGGATTTTCCACCAGCTCTCTGCCTGCTCTCCTTCCTTCTCCTCAATGCTAATGCTGATACTGACTCTACCACTAATCCAATAATACAAAGGAGGGTGTCTTTATCCCGTTTTCCCTCTCAAAAGCTAAATTGTCAAATCTAAACTTAATGATCCTATCTACCTGCACTAAATCTACTCTCTCTGCATTAAATCTAATAAGTGCCTCTGCTGTACAAGGACAAGAGCTTATCTGCTCGCGGTCTATTTCAGTATACAAGTATGCCTAAATATGGAGGCTTTTATGTAAATGGCGGCGCTCATCAAAATGGTCAAAACCGTGATGCTGGCGTCACCCTGCGGTCTTTTCCTGTCTCTAAGTGTAGCTTCGCATGACGAGGTGCAGATGCTCCTGCATCAACATAGGACCTTCTCCTCTCTTGGCCCGAAGAAACCAAAAAGCTCTTCCAATCCCTTATCGGGACTTTCCAACACCCATAGAACTCTCCTTATGATATCCCTACTCCAAATCAGGAAATCGGACTTCGCCAGATCGCGAGTCCCGAAGTCACAGATTCGGGCCTCACAAATCCCCGAATCCCTATGAAGATCCACCAACGCTTCCCTGCTTCTATCGGGAATTTCCCCATCGGGAAATCGGCACCTACGGTTTTGCAAATTTCTTTCCCCACAGATCCCGGACTCCCGATCCGTGATTGACCCTCTCTACACTCCTTAGCTCCTTCTGGCTAACTCCTTTCCCATGAGACCTGCTAGTCCATGAGACCACGGGCCTTTCCCCTGTCGGAGTTTTGGAATTCGCGGGATTGGAGTGTGTAGAAATTACACTCTCAGGATCTCCGATTCTCCGATCCCCGATGCCACTTGGCATTGACTCCTGCGAGGGTTGACCCTTTGACACCTGTCCTCCCTCGGTGTATCGGAGTTTGCGAGTTCGCGAATCCGGATACCAAGAATTCCAGGACTCACAAATCCCCGACACCACCTATCCTTTATGTTATCACCTATGGCCCACAGTTCCGTCATGATCAGGAAATCGCGTATCGTGATATCGTGATTTCAAGCGCACTTATTCACAGGACCCTCCAAGTCCCAAAACCCGATATGGATAACACATGTCCTCCATTGTAACGCTATGACTATGTGGTCGTCGCGTTTTGGAGTTTCGCAACTCCTCCTGCAATGATTTTCTCGTCACCGAGAATCCCAATATACTGATCCCCGATGCACGTGAGATCTTACTCCTCCATGTCACCACTTCCTCGTCTCCCTATCGGATATTGTGAAATCACGATTCCTGATGCAGTGATTTCTTCACTACCAAAATTCATAATGAGCTAAAACCCAACTCCTTTGGATCCTCTGACACGTGTCCTGCCCTGGGATCAACGACTAGGATCTCCTTTGGATTTTCGAAACCCACAAGGTCTTGATTCTAATGCCTATCAAAATCCATATGGCTCCAATATCCCGATGCCTTCGCAAAACTTCTCCTCTATGCACTAAGGCTTAATCCTGGTGCAACTTTTACTAGGTCTGACGAAAGTCGGTATTTCATGAATCTCCCCTACGAATCCTGACCGTCGATTTCCTTTCCTCCTAAGGATTTCTTCAGCTTCTAAGTCTTCTTAGAAAGAAGAACCCTTTGCTCGCACTCCTTGTGGCAATCCTGCGAATTCTTCAGTTGTTCGAGCTTCCTTTGACTCTACGCATGCCTGCGACAGCAGTCCTCTAAATATTTTTTCTCAGATTCATGACTGAGACTTCCTCTTCAGCCTGCGCACTCCTTGCACAGCTTCAGCAACCCACTTTCACTTCTGGGTGAATAAGAACAAGATTTAAACTACCTGAGCCTCCATCAATGCACTCCTACGGATGGTTTCGACTACACACCTTGCAGGAAATCCTTGCTCAGATAGAGAAACGATTGAAACTCATTCCATCTCCCCTTCAGACTTCAGTTTGAAACGTGAAATCATATGCATAGCATCTCAAAGAAAATACATAACAGAAAACAAACATTCATGAGCATATCCACGTCAATACATAAGGAACGACACAAACCATGGACTTGAATCAAAGATTTCTTCTATTAATTCAAATGTTTGTACATGGATGTTCTTCACACAGCTCTTTGCTTGCTCTTCTTCCTGAATGCTCTATCTATTCCTGAATTTTGCTGGCTCTCTCTCTCTAATGTTACAATCATACAATGAGGGTGTCTATATCCATTTTCCCTCCTTCCATCTAAAACTGTCTAATCTAGAAATAAATCCTATCTACCTGCATTAACTAGATTAAATGCCTCCTATCTACTAAGGACGAGAGCATGTCGCTCAAGGTCCAATACAATATACAAAAGGCACTCCTTCATAAATGGTTCATTGAAGGTTTGGTGCATCATTTCCAAAAAGATTTCAAAGAAATATGTCATGTGTTAAAAAAACACATGCGTTGGCTCCACACTCGCTTTGGTAATTGCGATGCTCCTGCATCATACTCCCTTGCTTGAAAGATTTCATGGGCTCCTGTCCATGAGCTCCTGCACGGTCTTTCCATGCTTCTGAATCTCCACTTCAGTCTCCCAGCTGGCATCTTCCACAGGATGGCCCTTCCATTGACCAGATACTCGAAGTATTGCTTCCACATGGTCTTTTTGCTCAGCTTCTTGTCGAGTATACGCTCCATCTGTGGCTTTTCTGCAATTGGCATCTGATTCTGCCACTAGACCTCTAGTTGTTCATCACTTTTAGCTCCTGCTTCCTCATCCTTATATGGATATAATTCTGAGACATTGAATGTCGGAGATATTTCGATCCCATCCGGCAACTCAATTTCATAAGCATTTTCTCCTAATTTCCTCAGGACTTTACATGGCCCAATTTTCTTCATCTTTAGTTTATTGTATGTTCCCCTTGGGAACCTTTATTTCCTCAAATGTGCCAAAACTAACTCACCAACTTCGAACTGAAGTTGTCTCTTCCACTGATCGGCTATGCGCTTATATTCTTGATTTGATTTTAGCAATCGCTCCTTCATCTGGCCGTGAAGTTCTTTCATCGCCTTTGTGAATTCCTCAGTGCTTGTCCTCTTAGTCATTATCTGTTCTGAATCCCTTAGCTCCAAAAATCCTCTTGGATGCCTGCCATATACAATCTCAAATGGACTTTTCCTTATGCTCTTGTTCACTGAGTCGTTGTATGCAAACTCTACCTATGGAAACACATTGTCCCAACTATTGTGGTGCTCTGTCACCAAGCTTCTTAGCAAGTCTCCCAAACTTCTATTTACCACCTCTGTTTTCCCATCCGTATGTGGATGATAGGCAGAACTAAACATCAAGTTAGTCCCCATATTCTTCCAAAGTATCCTCCAGAAATGTCCAATGAATTTTGTGTCCCTGTCTGAAACTATACTTCTGGGTAAACCGTGAAGTCTAACGACCTCGAAAAACAGATTTGCAATATGAGTCACATCGCTGGTCTTATGACACTGGATAAAATGTGCCATTTTGGAAAACCTGTCAACCACCACAAAGATCGAATCATGTCCTCTTTGTGTCCTAGGAAATCCCAATATGAAATCCATGCTAATTTCATCCCACGGCCTCTTGGGTATGGGTAATGGTTGATAGAATCCCGTATTCTGCTTCCTGCCCTTTGAATGCTGGCAAATTATACATATTTCGACAAACCTCTTGACTTCTAACAGCATCCCTAGCCAAAAGTATGCTTCGCTTAGCTTTGCAAATGTCTTGTCGTGGCCAAAATGCTCTGCCAAGCCTCCACTATGTTTTTCTTTTCACAGATTCTCCCTCATGGAGCAATTTGGAATGCATAGTTGATTGCCTTTGAACAACAACCCATCCTAGATCACATACTCTATCCACTGACTTCGGTCTCTGAGAACTGGGTTCTCAGTTGCTTCATATGCTTCACTGAAATCCTGATCAGCTGCATACATGTCCTTAAGATCATCAAAGCCTAAAGTCTTGACTTTGAACTACTGCAACAACAAACATTTTCTGCTCAAAGCATCAGCCACTTTGTTAGCAGTACCCGAAATATGCTTAATTACAAATGTAAAATTTTTCATGTATTCGACCCACTTAACATGCCTCTGATTCAATTTCTCTTGTTGAGTTACATACTGCAATGCATGGCTATCACTATATAAAATAAATTCTCTCGGAATCAAATAGTGTGTCCATTTCTTCAATGCTTGTATGATGGCATATAATTATTTATCATATGTGGAGTATTTCTCCCTTGCCTCATTCAGCTTCTCACTGAAATATGAAATTGGTCTGTCATCCTGACTCAAGACCGCTCATATGGCAAAGCCACTCGCATCACATTTTACTTGGAACATCTTCCTAAAATCTGGCAACACCAAAACCGGTTGTTCTGTGATCTTCTGTTTCAACAGATTGAAACTCTTCTCTGCCTCTTCATTCCAATGAAAAGATTTATGTATTTTACTAACTGCGTCCATCATCGCTGTGCTAATCCCATTGAAATTTCTGATGAACTTCCTGTAGAAACTAGCCAGTCCATGAAAACTTCTCACCTCAAAAACATTTCTCAGTGATGGCCAATTGTTAATTACCTCCACCTTACCTGGATCCATCTTCAATTCATTCACCGATATGACAAATCCCAAGTAAATGAGTTATGTCTTCATAAATGAATATTTCCTCATGTTGATCAACAACTTCTCCTACTGTAGCTTCTTCATTACTGCAGCTAAATGCTTCAGATGTTCTTCTTTTGTTTTATTGAAAATCAATATGTCATCCAGATAAACAATGACAAACTTCCCAATGAATTCCTTCAGCACTTCATTCATTAACCTCATGAAGGTACTCGACGCATTCATCAAGCCAAACAGCATGACTAGCCATTCATACAACCCTTCGTTGGTTTTGAAGGTTGTCTTCCACTCGTCACCTTCCCTCATGCGAATCTGATGGTATCCTCTTTTCAAATCAACCTTTGAAAAAAAATTGGCTCCACTTAAACAATCCATCAAGTCATCCATCCGTGGCAATGGAAACCTGTACCTGATGGTTATCTTGTTAATGGCTCTAGAATCGGTGCACATTCTCCAGCCTCCATCTTTCTTTGGACTGAGTACTGTTGGAACGACACACGGACTCAAACTTTCCCTGACCAATCCCTTGTCCAACAACTCCTAGATCTGCTTCTTAACATCCTCATTCTCTTAAGGCGTCAACCTGTACGCGACCTTATTCGGCAAACTAGCTCCTGGTACGAGGTCTATATGGTGACTTATCGTCCTCATCGATGGAAACGAATGAGGTAATTCGTCTACCACAATGTCAGTGAACTCTTCTAGCAGTTCCTAAATTTCTTTTGGCAAATCATCCACTCTTGTGCTGGTCAAAACAATTTTGGGTTTTCTGACCACAAAGAATTGTGGATCTTCCTTCTTCTTTAATTCCATAAGAAGTTCCTTCCCACTCATGAGAAGTACAGTATTTCTCATTTCCGGTTTTACTTCTTTATCTTTAATTGGAAGTAGCATATGTGTTTTCCCATTCTTCTCCAAAGTATATGTATTCATCTTTCCATCATGAACTACGTTCTTGTCATATTTCCATGGTCTGCCCAGCAATAAATGACATACATCCATAGGGATAACATCATAGAGTATTTTATCATTATACCCTCCAATTTTAAATTCAACTAAACACTGTTTAGTGATATTTACCTGATGTCCCTTCTGTAGCCATGAAACTTTATATGGACTCGGATGATCAATCGTCTCTAGTTCTAGTTTCTCCACCATCTTGGTTGAAACAAGATTATTGGTGCTACCGTTGTCCACGATAACCTTGCACACCCTGTCTTTGGTCTTGCATGAAGTTCTGAAAAGTTGGTTTCCTTGAACTGTGTCCTCCACCTCCTTCTCAGGTGTTAAGAGAACTTTACGCATCATCAATGACCTTCCGTCTTCTACATTTTCTGCTTTAGCATCTCACCTCTGTGCCTCGACGATGTGAGATTCTCCTCCGTCCTTCTTCTTATCTAGATAGTCAAAGGATTTGTGCCCATTCTTTCCACATGTGATGCATGTAATGATTCCACCTCTGCCTCTTCCTCTACCTCTTCCTCTACCTCTGGTACGGGGAAATGTGTTATTATCAGCGTATCCTCCACCTTGTTTTGTATGTTTCCCTCATTGTTCATCCTATTGGCCTCGTTGTGAACTTCCACCTCTTTCTGTTCTTGTCTGAGGCTTTTTCCAGTCGTCCTTGGATTTCTGGAACCTATCTTGGGCAACTGACTTACCTTTGGGCTAGCTCCTGCCTCGGCCTCGTTGTCCTCGATTAGGGCTCAACTTCTCTTCAGATTTCAAAGCCATTTGATACGCATCCTCCACTGTTCATATGGTTGTCATACTCATCTCGTCCTAGATATCGTATGTCAAGCCATTCATATACCTGGCAAATTTTTCATCATCGCTCTCCCGATGACCTGCCATGATATTCAGCCTATAGAATTCCTCAGTATACTCCTTCACTGTCATCAGCTTCTGTCTCAGGTTCTGCATCCTCCTGAACAGTGTGATTTGATAATCCCTTGGGATGAAATTTGCCTTCATCTTTGCAATCATTCGATCCCATCTTTTAATTTTCTGCTTACCTTTGCAGCGTCTTTCTTCTTGAAGCTCGTCCCACCATAATGTTGCGTGTCCTTTTAATCTCATGAAAGCATGCCTGACCTTCTTATCTTCTTCGATATCTTCGTAATCAAAATAGGTGTCAAGAGCTCTAATCTAGTCTAGAAGCTCTAATGCATCCAGATTTCCTTCATAAGATGGAATGTCCATCTTTGTTTTCGAACTCATCCGGGCGATAGCCTTAATTAATTGCTCATTGGCTGCATCTTCGGTTGCATCTTCTTCTTGTTGTTCGGCCTCAACTTCTCCTTTGGAGTCACTCAGATCTCCAGCACTAGCTATGCGTCTCTACGCTGCCTCCATATCTTCTAGTCTCGCTCAGAGATCACGTATCTGTCTCTCCATTTCTGGATTCTGTGCTTGTCTCCCTCTTCTTCTTTGGTTCTCCCTATCCTCTGGATCGGGTGATTGTCTTTCTCTCCTCGGTGGCATGGTGAAATTTTCTTTTCTTCTCTACTACAGAAAGCAAAGAAGATTTTCTAAGCTCTGATACCACTCTGACGCAACCGCACCCTCAGGTACACTGCTCACACAGGACCTTCTCCTCTCTTGGCCCAAAGAACCCAAAAATCTCTTCCAATCCCATATCGGGACTTTCCAACACCCACAGAACGCTCCTTATGATCTCCCTACTCCAAATCAAGAAATCGGACTTCGCTAGATAGCAAGTCCTAAAGTCATAGATTCGGGCCTCACAAATCCCCGAATCCTGATGAAGATCCACCAATGCTTCCCTGCTTCTGTCAGGAATTTCCCCATCAATAAATCGGCACCTATGGTGTTGCAAATTTCTTGCCCCACATATCCGCGACTCCCGATCCGTGATGGCACCTCTCTCCACTCCTTAGCTCCTTCCGGATAACTCCTTTCCCATGCGACCTGCTAGTCCACGAGACCACGGGCCTTTCCCCTATCGTATTTTCGGACTTCGCGGGATTAGAGTGTGTAGAACTTACGCTCTCAGGATCTTCGATTCTCTGATCCCCGATGCCACTTGGGATTGACTCCTGTGAGGGTTGACCCTTTGACACCTGTCCTCCCTCAGTGTATCGGAGTTCGCGAGTTCACGAATCCAGATACCAAGAATTCCAGGACTCACAAATCCCCGACACCACCTATCCTTTATGTTATCACCTATGGCCCACACTTCCGTCATGATCGAGAAATCGTGTATCGTGATATCTTGATTTCAAGTGAACTTATTCAAAGGACACTCCAAGTCCCGAAACCCGATATGGATAACACCTGTCCTCCACTGTAACGCTATGACTGTGTGGCCGTCGCGTTTCAGAGTTTCGTGACTCCTCCTGCAATGATTTTCTCGTCACTGAGAATCCCAATATACCGATCCCTGATGCACGTGAGAGCTTACTCCTCCACATCACCACTTCCTCGTCGCCCTATCGGGTATCGCGAAATCGCGATTCTGGATGCAGCGATTTCTTCACTGCCAGAATTCACGATGAGCTGAACACCGACTCCCTTGGATCCTCTGACACATGTACTGCCTTGGGATCAACGGCTAGGATCTCCTTCAAGTTTTCGAAACCCACAAGGTCTCGATTCTCTTGCCTATCAAAATCCCGATGGCTCCAATATCTCGATTCCTTCACGGAACTTCTCCTCTATGCACTAAGTCTTAATCCTGGCGCAACTTTTACTAGGTCTGATGGCTGTCGATCTTCCGTGAATATCCCCTACGAATCTTGACCATCGATTTCCTTTCCTCCTAAGTATTTCTTCAACTTCTCAGACTTCTTAGAAAGAACCCTTTGCTCGCACTCCTTGCGGAAATCCTGCGAACGCTTCAGCTGTTCGAGCTTCCTTTGACTCTGCGCACGCCTACGACAGCAGTCCTCTAAATATTTTTTCTCAGATTCATGACTGAGACTTCCTCTTCAGCCTGTGCACTCCTTTCATGGCTTTAGCAACCCACTTTCACTCCTGGGTGAATAAGAACAAGAGTTAAACTACCTGAGCCTCCATCAACGCACTCCTGCAGATGGTTTTGACTGCACACCTTGCAGGAAATCCTTGCTCAGATAGAGAAACAATTGAAACTCATTCCATCTCCCCTTAAGACTTCAGTTTGAAACATGAAATCATATGCACAGCATGTCAAAGCAAATACATAACAGAAAACAAACATTCATGAGCATATCCACGTCAATACACTGAGAACGACACAAACCATGGACTTGAATCAAAGCTTTCTTCTATTAATTCAAATGTCTGTACATGGGTGTTCTTCACACAACTCTCTGCTTTCTCTTCTTCCTGAATGCTCTATCTATTCCTGAATTCTACTGGCTCTCTCTCTCTAATGTTACAATCATACAATGAGGGTGTCTATATCCATTTTCCCTCCTTCCATCTAAAACTTTCTAATCTAGAAATAAATCCTATCTACCTGCATTAACTAGATTAAATGCCTCCTATATACTAAGGACGAGAGCATGTCTCTCAAGGTCCAATACAATATACAAAAGGCGCTCCTTCATAAATGGTTCATTGAAGGTTTGGTGCATCATTTCCAAAAAGTTTTCATAGCAATATGTCATGTGTTAAAAAAACACATGTGTTGGCTCCACACTCGCTTTGGTAATTGCGATGCTCCTGCATCACTTTGGCTGTGAGGGCGCAAGATGTGGAAGAGAACTGGTGGAGGGTGGGGGCCCCATGGCCGGGTTTTTGTATTAGGTCAATGGATGGAGGACAATCTACAGATGGGAAAAATGATGGTGGATGAGATGGAGGGATAATGATACTACGGAGGTATAATCAATAAAGCCAAGATGATATGACCTAGGAGTCCATTGGGAAAGCTAGCAATATCATGAAAAGAAGCATGGGGTTCATTCTGGAAAGTGCATAAGACTATCGGGACTCCCATCCCTAGGGGGGTCAAATCAGCATGAGTGTCAAGTTTCATAGGGGAACTATGAATGGGACAACTCATGTGGGGGAGAGTGCTACCAGGTGATAGTACCCAAATGCAGCAGAGGTAAAGGTACTGTAGAGATGGATGTAAGGAACCTAAAGGTAAATGCCAGAGGGTATGATTGGGAGATGCAATTTATTTACAGAGGAAATAATTACATGCCAGTGTCGAACATATACCTAAAGGGTCTATGCTTCTTTGATGAATAGGTACCTGCACACATGAAAAATAAATACCCGATGTGAACAATATTTGATGATAAAGGACATGTAACAGTTATTTGATAAAATTTGAACATAATCATGCATACTTGAACATGATGTTAGAAAAAGGCTCCTCCAAGGCTAAGTGCAGTTGATGACCTGGGGAATGTGAATGTGTAGATGGTGGGATTAGGATCCTGTGGCTAAGAATGGAGTGGAAAAATAGAGGCTCTGGGATCCTATAACAAAGTGTGGAAGTTGGGAAAAAGGGTCGATATATGGATGGTGGGCCCACAATGTCACCTCATCTGCACTGACACTATTGGTGATTTGGAGAGAGTGTTGTGAGGTGATTTGGAATATTACGGGAGCTTGGGGCTACTGATCAAGTGGGTGAAAGACCTCTTGTGAGAGGAAAAGGGACCAATGATGGAGCAAACTCCATGGGAAATCAGGGGTAGTTAGTTCCTCCAAGATATGTTCATCGCAGTGGAAAATACAAGAATATAGAGGATCCGTGGAGGTGGTAGGGGTAATTTCCAATGGGTAAATGTTATTTTCCTCAAGGGTTGAGGACGTAAAGGAGACATTGCGTATAGGGTGTGATGGCTCATTAGACTTAAAGTGGATGTCCCGATATTGTGGAGGTTACCTTGTTCACTCAAGTACTGACAACGAAATGTATTGAATATCAGTAATGTGAGCCTTATTAGGGAGTGGTTGAGAGGGCTCGGGTCGAGACATTTTGTGTACTATGGCTAATGTCTGGTGAAACTAAGGTAGAGATGGGAAATAATGAGTGTAGTGTCCATATTCTAAGCATATGGAACAAGCAAATTTGGTTCACAACCCTTTATGTCATGTAGTAGAGGACTCTGTAGTAGNTTGGGAGTTTTTCTAAATAAAAGTATAGACTCATCACTTCTTGAAAAGACAAGTGAAAAACTCATCCTAAAGACACTTAACTCAAGAATAACAAAAAATCTTTCATCTAATGATCTATCCTTTCGCCTAATGACAATGACTTGGAAAATTTATTTCAAGAGACAACAAGACCAGCAAGCCATGGACTTTGTCATGAGACTCACAAACAATATCTAAATCAGAAGATCTCCTATCATTATAGGACACTAACATACGCTCCAATTGGGGATGGCATCTCCAGAGGAGGTGTCAATAATCTCATATCTTTGGATTCGTAAATCAGTGCCTTATCCAATGGGCTAATCCAACAACCTATATCTTGATCTGTCTTGTACCTTGATGACTGAAAATCAGTTGATTATCCATTCTGACCTTGACCGAGTCTTTGAAGTAAAACATAAAACAAAATAAGCCACATACTTTCCCAGCAATATTATTTGCATATGATAAATCTGATAAAAATGTTGATCTGATGATCTTATTTATATACATACATCTTATTCTAACCTGAGAATGCTTGATCTTAATCAACATGAAATATCCAGTATAAACAGTCAAAAATTGGCTCTGAAACCTAGGCTCTTTCACTGATTTTCACCAAACTCAGATGTAGATATGGTAATGATATGTGATAAGGATTTCTATCCTGATCTCCCTTACATGAAAATTGATCAATATGAAAAAACACTAAACTGTTGAAAATGTATTATGGACCTTCCATGAAAAATGTCTCCATGTAGATATCTATAGGATCCAAATAGACTTGCATTATTTCTTGTCATTTGCGATCATTCCATTCCATCTCCTGACCTTGTGTTGCTCGTGAGGTATTCCATTCTTCAAACATTTCAAGATGCATTTGCATTTCATCTGATGGGTTTTTCACTGATATTTCTGATGAACCAATAAGTGGGGAATATTGTCTGATCATATCCATATCATAACATTTTTTTAATTCATTAGGAGTAAATGAAACCAGACCTTGAAAACACACATTATCCAGAATATCAGCTATAGGGTCATAAAATGATTTTGATGACTGTGGAATGGGATTTTTTGGCACTTCAAGGTTGGCACCATGATTCTTAACTAGTATATGGCCAAGATTTTGTCTCAAAATTTGAAATGAATTAAAGAATAGAGGCAGTGAATCAAAATGGATCAACTCATCACATATTTCGGGCTTCATGATTTCATTTGAGGTTTCACCTTCAAAAAGGATCAAGGGATGCACCTCCATATCATCTTATGTATCTCCCCTTTTTTCCTCAACTGATGCATTACAACATTCTTCATTCTTACTGTTTACAATCTGCTTTCAATGTTTTCTCAGGAGTGAGGAAAAACATAAAGACAGGCAATTTTCGCTTTCTTGAAAATTTTCTGCATTGTGATCATAATTGTCATCGTACCAATCAATCTTGGGTGAATCATTCATGGATGAAATGCCATTGAACATGCATATCATATCAGGAGAATCCTTCTCCATCTTCTGATTTTGAACTTCATCTTTGACTGTGTCATGGATTGAGTACATGAAGTAATCATTGGGTGAATCAAAATGCTTAAGTTGGGTTGTAAGGTGTTTGGGGACATTGATCCTTTCCCTTTCTGGAATTAATGGGGCATAAGGTCCTTGAACAACAATTTCCACTCTGCTACTAATTTCCTGCATCGTCTCTTTTACAGTGTTGGCTAGGGAATTTAGCTTCACTTCTGAAGGTGTCTTTCGCTTCTTTTATGTTCTAGCCTTTTTCTCTGCTCTTAGCTTGGACCTTTTGTGTAGTAAGTTAGCTTCTATGTCAACTACAACATTTTCCATTTCCTCAAGGGGTGCAGTGTCTCTTTCTATTAATTGGAATTTCCTTTCTATATCAAAGGCATCTACGTAATGCATTTGAGATAAACCAGGAGGTGGCCTTACATCCACAGGTATTGAATGATACACCTTATTGAACCTTGCTGAAAATTGTTGTACTGTTTCTCCTGGCCTTCTTTTCAAGTGGTCATACTCTTCTAGGATGAGAAAAACATTTCTCATGATCACTCATTGATCTAATAAAATCTTTACAAACTGATGAAAATTTCTATTGCTTGCAGCAATAAGGTTTTTAAACAAATTTTTAACTTTACCTTGCAAAGACAAGGAAAACATCCTGATATAGACATTTTCATATTCAACCTCATAACGGTCAAGGAAATCTTCAAACCTCTGGATGTGTTTTTCAGCAGTGATATTGGAATCCTCTCCATCAAATCTGGGTAGCTTATTGTTATAATTGGCAGGGAAGTCATGGAGAATAGGAGGAAAATCTAGGGGCTTGTATCTATCTGGGATCTTTGCAACTATAGGAGGTAAATCAACGAGTTGATGGTTAACTGGAATTTCAACCATGGGAGGAGATGAAGCATGTGATTTGTGTCTTACTGGACTATCTACAGATATGGGAGTGTATACCATAGATATAGGTAAAGGCTGAATCTTTTGAGGTTCTTCATCTTGATCATGAAAATTATGAGAATCAACAATTAATTCTTGACTAGGATTATAATAGGAGAGATTATAATTACAGATAAATCCAACAATATCTTGGATACAATTTGATTTTGAATACTTGATCTTTCCAGGTTGTCTTGCCATGTTTCAGGTCCTTCCTCCAGTGCAGTCTTCGAATTGGAATTGATATGGAGATTGGAGTCGCCAAGTGAATGATCTCAGCCTTCTCGTGTCTAGTCACTGTCCACCATCAGTGATCAGACCCGGAACTTTGAAGTGTACTACTAGGGAAAGTTCCCCAGTATAGTCGCCATTTTTTTATCACCCTGTAATTTCCCAGGCTGAGGAGGAAATCGACAGGGATAACCAAAAAACCGCCTCGAGTCAAGGATCTAGCCCTCCAAGACTCAAAGAGGGATCTCTCTGTATGATATAGATTTCTTGAGATGAGATATTAGGCTAGTTATGAAGTATAAGGTTGTTTTTTTTTTAGATTTTTTGGTTGAGAAAACAAAAGAGGACCATTGGGAAAAATGGAGTCAACAAAGGTTTAAGATGATTAAATGAATGAATAACTGAGAAAAACAATAACTAGGCAAGGTAATCATGTCATTGGATCCTTTGAGTTTGTGAAATGGAAAAGAATCATAGATTAGGGTCCAATTTAAATGCAAAGACGAGCTTATATAAATTCTACATCCAATTTTCAGAAGAAAACATTAATATCATTTTAAGCCAGATCAAGGTGTCTAAGACAAATCCTGAAACATAATCTTCTTATAAATGAAAAGGAAAGAAAACAATATGTGAGACAAGATAATAACAAGTTACATAAAGAGGTACTTCACCACATGATCATGACACAATAATCTAGGAACAAAAGGCCTTTGTATTCATCCAAGAAGTCACTTACAACCTGTTGAGCATCTTTACAATAGATGATGGTCTCTCAATACCATCCATCTCTTAAGGTCCACCCCTTCACACATTTTAATTACAACAATTTATATAAAATACTCTCCCCCAATCTTAGGAGGTTCAATCCAACCAATTTCCCAAAGATAGAAAGCATTGCACCGAATTTTAGAACTGTCTACCATGAAAAAAGGATCAAATTTTCTGAAAATTGGGGGTCAAAGATGAGATCATATCTCTCGGATATTAATATTTGTTACAAAAATGGAGGAGATTTTTGTATAAGAGTCTATCTTGAACAAAAACCTCTTTTGGTTTTTTTAAATTCATCTCCAACTCGCTGGAATCCTTCTCAAAACAATATGTGTCAATCACAAAATCTGGAAAACTGAAAAATAGGGATCAAAGATCCCTTCGAATCTCCAAATTAATGACACCTCTGTAAATTCTAGGAGAGTTTATTGTTCTTCAACTTGTGCTGAACAAAAACCTCTCTTGTATTTTCAAAATACACTCCCTTTTTCCTGTTGTCTTATATTCTAAGACTAGGGAAAATACAAGAAAATC
The DNA here is from genome assembly GCA_000966675.3 of Picea glauca. NCBI lineage: Eukaryota > Viridiplantae > Streptophyta > Pinopsida > Pinales > Pinaceae > Picea > Picea glauca. The sequence goes on from JZKD02S0348324.1 coordinate 140,916, forward strand.
CCAAGAAATAGGTTATTCTTTGACTTATAAAAACTAAATATAATTTGATTTGAACTTGACAGCAGCATATTTAGGACAATTCATAACCATAAAATTATTTTGGATGCCTTTGAGATCATTGAAGAATCCATTTTCCTTGATCTGAGGAGATTTCTGTGCTTTTTGTTCATAACAGAACTTTCGGCAGCTAACACATATAGAACAGAGCCGATTTAGCTGCCGAAAGTCAAGGGATTTGGAAGCTAACAACACCTCTTCGGACCAAAATAAGCTGTCAAAAGTCCCGAGTTTCCAAAACAGTTCAAAAGTGAAAATTTTGATTCCTTTACCCTATCTAACTCTTAGGATTTCTTGTTTAGTTCCATAGCAACTTCAACCAATGCTTCTAAACCGAGATGAGCTCTTGGTTTAGGTTTTCTATGTGTTGTTTTAAAACTCAAGAAATTGATAATTTGGTAAAGCTTCAGGTTTTTCTTAGACAGTATTTTATTCTTCTTTTCCAAAGCTACATGCATCAAAGTTAACCTTTTAAATGAGTCTCTTACCTCATCAGATGTCCTTTTCATAGACTGATTCTGAGATTTGATGACTCTTTCTAACAACCTAAGATTTGTGACTTATTCTTTCATCTTCTGAATCTTGTATGCTTTACTAATCTTGTTTTTGTTGATTTCTCAGGTATCTCAGAGGATGGAGATTCAACTTCAGTTTCCTCTCTCTTCTCCATGGGTGGCTCAGACTCAGAATCTGTGTATGGAAAATTTAAGACATTTTTATCAACAACACTGCTTTGGCCCTCTATTCCCTAATGATACCCTTGCAATTTTTCACAAAACCTGTAGTAGCCTTCATCCTTAAACATCTGACAAATCTCTGGATGAGATTCCAGATAGGAAATATCATTGAGCTCTTTCCTGAGCAGAGCTCTTCCTTTCTTCATCTGCAAAACAATTTCAACACCTACAATACAATGGATTCGGGCTTGGGGAGACAAAAAGTGTTGATGGAGGATGAATTAAGGCCCAACAAAAGAAAATGTGAGATACGAGGGAGATATTTCAATGGAAAATCGGCTTTTGAAATACATTTGGCAAACAAAGGGTTTCAAATCATGATGGTAATTCAATATTCAATTAGGGGCATAATGAGTGGGCCACGTGATCTAGTTAAGTGAAAGAAAGAGTGGCTAAGGATATTGTATTATGGAAGATCTAGAATAATGGCAAGAGTCTTAGATTTGATAGGTTTATGGTTAAACAAACACCATCAAAAAATCATTATAACCAAACATGGATCGCCTAGATCAAAATATGATCTCCTTTAGTCCTTTTCAAAAGCTAATAAACCATCATGGCACACATACTTGATGGTTGAGAACTTTAATTTGAATTTCTGACCGTTGAAAAAATTATGCGCTTTCTGCATCTTAGAGAGCCTTGCACATGCCATTTTAGTTTCCGAAAGTGACATCTTTCGGCAGCTTAGAATGCTTTGAAAAATGGCCCTTAGCTAGAGAAAATGAAATTTGGGAGTTTTTCTAAATAAAAGTACAGACTCATCACTTCTTGAAAAGACAAGTGAAAAACTCATCCTAAAGACACTTAACTCAATAATAACAAAAAATATTTCATATAATGATCTATCCTTTCACCTAATGAAAATGACTTGGAAAATTTATTTCAAGAGACAACAAGACCAGCAAGCCAGGGAATTTTCCATGAGACTCATAGATAATATCTGAATCAACAGATCTCCTATCATTATAGGACACTAACAATTAACGTATATTTACAATTGTTATTTTTTATCATGTCACCATGATTTATTACTTGGCTACACCTGCACAAGAAATATGTTAGTAACATCATAAACAAAATCAAAAGAAAGAAACTTACAAAACAAAATCCAAAGGAAAGGGCATATACTATGCTATGTTATAAATTATGTGCGATTAAAATGAAAAAAGTTAGTGTTAATCCTAAATACAAATCGTTAGTGGCTATGTGATTTGCATTTGAGTTTTATTGGGCACATTTGATATATGGTATGGTATGGAAGTTTTGAAATGGTTAATATGAATTTTGGGTGGCCCATTTGGCAAGCAATGTGGTCGCAGATTTCAATGGTTTGGAATTAATGACATGGTTAATAGTATTAGTGATTTTTGGTTGTCATGTACATTGAAATTGAATGTAGAGGAGATGGAAGCGACGTCTAGTAAATGCACGTCACTCCATACTTCCCCCATTGGGCAGAAACCCTAGTATGGTTATTGTTTCATTTCATTTGGTTGGTGGTTAAGCTCCATGATTCAATCCTGGGAGGAAATGTTCGGCCAGCTTGCCCCTTTTAAGCTATCAGTTATAGGTATGGTTATTTTTTCACCCATCCATTAATTCCGCTCTGTGTATGAATGGGTGATGTCTCAGTAATGCTCAGTAATGCTTTGGTATGTGTTTTACTGAGATTGGCAGTTGTGTAGATGCATGGCTTTTTTTTCTGGAATGACTGTGTGGTTATTCGTTCTACAAGTAAAAGATTTGGTTTGGTTGTTGGTGAAAATCATGATTGATCTCTGTAGTTTTTAAGTGGATATGGGTATTATCACTCTGTGTTGTTTTGGAGGGTTTCACTCTGTTTATACTTACTGGCCACTTCCTCATAGTTATGAGGGTAACCATGTCCAGTCGTATTCCAGTTGCTTGTGGTTGTTGTGTATTTTTTTCAGACTACCTTTTGGTCACTGTGTATTTTCCAGAGTCATGGTCATGGGTTTATTTTTATGGTGTTGGAATCCGCGTATCTCAGAAGTCAGTTATAGGGTGGAAATTATGCCAAGATATATGGTTGTTTGGTGATACAAGTTATGCCTCGGGCCAACATTCCCATTGGCATTGTTATCTATTTATTCGATCCTTGGAAATGAACAGAGTATACCTCTGTGTGCTCCAGGGTACTTGTCATTGTCCAATGGACATTCACTTCTCCTCTGCATCATTTTCCTACACTACCCGTCATTGAATTGTTGCACCATTTCATAGACCGGGAGTTATAAGGATGCTCGTGGTTCTACTGTGATTGTATCAAAGGGTCTCTGCCTATTGGTTGATATGTTTGACCTCTAGTATCTCTATGATTTTGATGACTGAGCAAACTCTTGATTACTTCTTTTATTCATTGTTACAGAGCCTAATTTTAATAATTCCCAACTGTTCTCACTCTTGTCGGGCATCTTGTTGACTTTCATAAATTGGTTGAGTGATTATGATAGTTGATTTGAGTACTTATATTGAACTCATTTGATTGATTTGGTTGGAAAGTTGTGATCATGGATGAGTAATAATGTATAGTCATAAGGATGCCTCTTTTTCGTTATGCTTTGGATCATTGTGTTCTTACAACATGGTGTCAATTGCAAGTTGGCGACTATGTGTGTTTCATTAGTCTTGATCAGGATCATGGAAAATTGTGGAAATTGATGACTATGATTTTGTTGTCTCATTGTGTATCTATTATGGAGGCATCGTGCATGTTTTATTTAATTGCATCATCAGTGATGAAGCTTGAGGCTTTGTATTATCGTTTCATTGCAAGTTTTATTGGTTAATATAATGAAAAGGGCATGAAATCAAGAAAGTTTAGAAGTTTGTTCAATTTGGAAAAGGGACCTGGGTATATGCTTTATTTGGGCGATTGTGAATTATGGACAGTGTTTGATATTTTATAGTGATATATAATGGATAGAGATGGAGCAATGTGGTTGTGTTTCTTTTGATTTTTTTTTAAATGAAAATAAAGGAAATGAAAGAAACCAAGTATTCTCTTAACATGACTGTTGAAAGTCATAGTTCTTATGAGTATGATTATAGAATGTGTTAATAGAGAAGTTTTGAAGAAATTGAATGTGGGACAGTGAACAATTTTGACACACAGTAATTGTTTAATTGGTATTGGTATCTTTTGTATTGAATAGATAATTTTTTTATGGATTACTTGATTTGTTTTATGAACAATATTCATTTTTTCCCTACCATTCTCTCACTTTTTCACACATTACAAGTCTTCTCGCCTTCGCATATTCAATATCCACTCCCTGTTCTTAAAATTAAATTATAGTTAAGTTAAACTATGTATTATAATAGTTAAAGGATGGCACAGGGATGAGTTACAGTGATATATTCTTTTGATTTACGATACAGTTGATTGTTTGATGATTTGTTGAGCAGTGATCATGATCTACCCCCCTTCATTTTAAAAAATTTCTCTCAATAAAATCCCTCGCATATCCTAGAACCCTTATTCACCCCTTGCTCATTGACAAGTATTAAATGATTTGTATGGATTGGATTGCATGAGTCTGATGTATTGCTGAGACAAACTTTGTTTCATATTTAAAGAGATGCCATGTATGGTTGTTGAAGAAACTAGTTGCTAATCAATAATGCATACATGAATGATATTTTTCAGAAGAGGTATCCATGGTCGGGGTAACAAAATAACAGGAAATTGGAACAGGGGCCCTAGAAGGCCAAGGTTTTCTATACATTTTGATGCAGACTCACAAGAGTTGAGATAGATATTTCAAGCTGGATTTTTTAACTGAATTGGACAAGGAGTGGTCCAACCTAGGCTAGAAAGGCCTCCCTTCCAAGTCCCACATGTCCCTAGTATCCCAATGCCCCCTCATGTCTCATTACAACCTGAGGTCCCTGAAAACGATGGATGGCAAGAGATTTTCCACCCGACAATCTCCCAACATCGTGGCTGGCCTAACTTATCTCTACCTGCTCCTCCACCTATTAATCAAATTGTCCAAGACACCCTTCCCACTCACCAATACAGTCTTCCCATGTGAGAAAAAGGTTAAAAAATGAGGCCCACCATGCTCCTAATAAAGGAAAATTTGTTTCTTCCCCCTCCTCTCCCTCAAATGACTCTGCCAAATGCGTGTCCTCCCACATGCATTTGAGAGATTATTGCTCCCATGTTATCAATGAGATTAGGCCTAAAGGCTCCAGACATCCTAAGTCAAATTCAGAGAAATCAAAGGTTGACAACAGGAACAAGGGGAAGATTGCCTCCCATAGTGGAAAATATGGGTTTTAAATGTTTTTATTTATTGATTGTTGAGAAAAATTGACTTCTGAAATTTTGGACAGCACACTATTTTTTGGATATATTGATAATATGCTTTTGGATATAATTTCAATTATCATTGATATAAATTGTCAAATTATGAGAGTGATGATGGGAGCCACAAGGAGGGATGTGTTGATTGATTAACTAGTTTTGTTATGCATGTTAAATAACTAAAGGGAGTCACAAGGGGTTCCACCTACTAGTTATTATTTATTAAAAACCCTTATTATGATTTTAGTACTTTTCCCCCTTAACAAAAAAGTTGGTTGAGTTTTAGTTAACTTAACTAAAGAGGTAGTTTAACTACTTCAACTAATTATGATTGCTTAAAGGCAAAAGGAAAAGAAGGAACAAGAGGAGAACAAAAGGAGAAGCATACTAATGTATGCTCTTGAGTTTTATTGAGATAATTCAGTTTTCATTCATTCTTTAATTCATTGAAAGCATAATTATCTTTTATGTTGTCAACCTTTGATTTCTTTGAATTTGACTTAGGGTCCTATTGTAGACAACAAGATTCAGGGCTGAATTACATCATTCAGACACTTGTTTTTTAGATGTGTTGATCTATCTTTGATAGTCTGTGTAGACTTGTCTGTTTGTCAATTAAATTTCATGACTGATAAAGGCTATTGTGCAGAGTCGAGTGGGAAGCAATATGTGGCAAGTTGATCCATATTTTAAAGTTCAATTTTTTTACTTTCTGTCAGAAGTCCTTTTGTATGGTTTTCATCGGGGACATCTAAGTTTGACTTTGGTCCAAACTTCCTCAGGGAATTTTGTAGAGAGAACGATTCTTTTGATAAATTGGAATTGAATAAATGATTGATTTATGTCTCATCTGTTTGATTATTGACTTGGTGTTTTTACTTCTGTCTCTACATTTATTTTTGCATGTGTTATATTCAGAAAATTACATAAATATTGATTTTTTCAGCAAACTTTCATTTATAAAAAAGTCAACCTAAGCACTTGTAACCAATACTCGTGGATTAGGAAACAATTTTTGATGGATATAAACATAGGGTGATATTCTCGTCTATCTTTTTTTAGCCAAGTAAGATATGAAAATGATTGAGTAAGATTATTTCATATATTTTCCTCAGCAGAGGGGTGGTGGTGTGGCAAGAATCTGTACTGGGATGTGCATCGGTATTCCCTCTGGTTGATGAGGGAGGGATGGTTGAGGAACCATTGAAGGTGGATGTAGATACCATACAGGGATGTCAAGCACCATGTTAGGAAGAGTAAGGGTTGCAGCTACCTAGAACGCTTGGACTCCAGGTGCGGGGTAGAAGAAGGGAATTTGGGTAATGGCTTAGGGGACTATCTCCCAAACTAGAATTTTTCCCTGGAGGGGGGGCTAATCAAGGATAGGTGGTGAAGTGGGGTTCTTAGGGAATTCCTAAGGTAATAGTTCTTCAACTGGTGGAACGTCGATGTGAGGAGAGGCCTCAGTGGGAGGAATAGTGTCTTAGATATTTGTTCCATTAGAAGATACTACACACACTTGTGTTGAAGGGTGTAGTAGAGGTGGTGCTCCATTATATGCCCCCAGCAAGCATGGGTCCTTGAAAATTCCAGGACCCATGTTGATGATCAAATAAGCAACCGAGATAGTGAGGACGAGGGGAAGAATTTTATCGATGTTGGTAGAATGGTTCGGATCATAATGTGTAATTTGATCGATGGTGACAATTTTCCCATTGTGGGGGAAAATCATCGTTCGAAACATAGAAGAGGTTATCGCCTTCATAGCATACATGTAGCTACATCCAAACAAGATATTGTAATCAAGTGGAGCACTGATAACTTCAATTTCGATGAGGATGGTTTTTCCCCCGAGTTCGACGGGGGCATTTTGGAAGAGCCCTTTAGGAGATGATGGTCGATCGTCATAGGCTCATAGGGTGATGGAAGATTGTAATAGCTCAGGTGATATGAGTTTCTACCAGACTACTTTGGACATGATGCATGTATATGCACCTTCATCGATGATACATAGATGAACTATGATGTTCCTGATCTTAACTAGTATCTGGAAAGCTACCAAGGCGGGGAGGTGTGGTTCTCCGCTATCTATATCAAAGGTGATGACTCTAGTATCAACTGGGTCAACTGCCCCCAAGGCGGAAAGAAAGGATTTATGTTGAGTTGGACAAGTTTGGAGGACCTCCAATACAGACATGGTTATAGGAGACTGTGCTAAGTCATCGACTAGATTGTAATTGTGTGTTTCCCTAGCTTGAGGGTTATGTATGTTCCGTCATAACGACATACAAGGTATATGAAGGCTTGGTTTAGTGTTAGGGTGTGGAATCATCAATGATTGTATGGTTGTAGTTGGAGCCACTTCTGAGGTGGTCGGGGTAGAGTTATAAGGTGTGTCGTATTGACGACCACATGTTTGTAGAAGAATCTTCTCTTCACTGGTGAGGAGGATATTTTGATTGACTAGATTTCTAGGGTGAATGGGACATGGGTTTTGATACTACCCCATTTGGGGTGGCGAAGGGTGTACCTCCTATTGGGTGTTCATCACACCTTGGTGTGGAAGAGGGTTTTGCAAACTGACTGAGGGTGTTTTTTGCATGTACTATTGTCGGGCTTGTTGAGGGCAGGTGACACTGGAGGATGTGGTGCGTTCATGGATTCTTTCATTCATTTGAAGTCGAAAATTTGGGGACAATGGTGAGTATAATGTCCATACTCAACACAAAGAGCGCAAGGGAATTTTGTCTTGAGATTGTTGTTTTTATTTCCTTGTCGTTTGTTATTATTTTCTCATTGGGGGTTCTGGTTTCCTTGATTCTAGTTGCCCCCAGTGGGATGGTTTTTTTGGGAGTTATTTCCTCCCAGTCCTGGGTTATTATTGTTTCATTTTTTCCTTTTATTTTTGGCATTATTCAGCTGATGGGATGGATTTTCCGTATTCAAGTGTTCAAAATACTGAAGTTGTTGAATAGGAGAGGGATGAACAAAAGTAATGTTGGCATGTGGGTGTCCTTGTGGAGGAGAAACCGACTGTGGAGGACCAGGAAATGGAAAATATGGATTGGTTTTGGGAGTCAATCCATATGGCGTGTAAGAATTTGAAGCACCTCCACAACTTTTATAGTCACATGTAGGGGTTGGGGGTGGAACCACACTTGATTGAGAGACCAGATGCATTTGGGGTACCATTGGGGGTCCCCTCAATGGCGGAGGGGGAACAACAGGATATGATTGTTGGTAAGTGGGGGGAGGGTAATAATATGGCCCTCCATAGGGTTGCGTATACTGAGGTTCACCATAAATAGGTGGCGGTGGGCTGTAAGGGTTGTGGTGCTTCATGGAACCAATCAACCCATCTGTGACATGGGACATTCCAGGTTAGTCCTAGAAAAATGGTATGGGTATGGGTGCATCAGGTAACACTATGTACAAGTAACATGATTGAGTATAGATGAGTTCAAATTGTTGGGCCTTGTTGATGGCTTCCTCTTCTGACTAAAGAAAAGTGGATGTGACATCCTTGCCGATAGCATAGACAAGTGACTTAAGAAACCAATCAATATGTTGTTCTTTGGTGGTTTCTGCTTTACATAAACTACGGCGTCAACGCCATCCATGGATGTGATCGACTATGTGGATAGCCATAGTTTGTTTGAATTGCGAGATAAGTTCTAATCCAATATCATGACGAACTAGTAGTTGGAAAAAGGACCAAAATGCCTTGCCAACAATTCAAAGGTCACATGGGACCCGATTTTTCGTCCACATACCATTTGGCTGAGGAACCTATGAAAGTTCATTGAAACAACCGTAAGTGGATGGAATCATCCATGATGTTGTTTGAAGGAACCATAAGTGGAAGTTCATAATATGATTGGCAGGATCGTCCCCTGGTTTTCCTTCAAACTTTGGAATGTATGAAGGCAATTTTGTAGGCATATTGGGCCAAGTGGGATCATGCAAAATGGGATCATTCGTGACTTTGGTTAAATCAAGAATGTTAAGAGATGTTAAGTATGACATAGGGATATTTGGTGGAGGATTAGTTCCAGCCATCCTGTGAGCATGTAGTGGACCTGTCCCTTGAGAGGGATTCAGTGGGGTTGTACTTCTCTCTTGAGAAGAAGTTTTACCCCTGCCTCCTTGTGAAGGAGAACTAGTGGATGGATGGCTTTGGAAATTGGACCCAAGCAAAGTGGAACCAAGTAAATATGATCCCAAAATGGTATCACTCACGAGGGTGTGAGATGGTTGAGTCGGTGAGTTGGAAAGACTAGGGACTCCTCCTAGAATAGGAGAGAGATTCTGCAAACGTTTAGAACAATGGGGATTATGTGGTTCCCCTATGGTTTTCGACTAGAAAAGTGAATGTGTGCAAATGATGATAAGAGAAACAAATGAACAAGAGCTTTTTATAATGTTGGACCTTCACAAGATAGTGTAACTCACAAGTGCATGTAATCAAATGAGCATCATACATAAATCAATTGTAAATAAGCAAAAATGTGGATAGGTGGATTTTTTCCACGTGGGGGGGCAAATAAAAACAAATTCTCGTGTCCTAAAAGACATATTATCCTTCCTCTCAAATAGCACTAGGCCTTCCAAAATAACTCAACAGTGGGTTCTGAAGCCACCAGAAGAGGAACTAGTGAAGGTTGAAATAATCAGTTATAATGAGGGGTAGAGGGTGCATATCCTGAAATAATTGGTGATATTTCCCAATAGACACACAAATCTGATCAATGTGTGATTGCATCCCATAATCACCACCTAGGTAGATTTCCTAAGTTTCGTCACTAGGTACCTCGGTCAAAGTGTGACATTAAGATTTTTGGCCTCATAAATGGGTTGCCAGTTGGATGCCCTTCTAAGAGTTGGGTGACTCAAAGAGGGATGTGCAGAACAACCAGACCTTGGTCTTCGACCCTTCACAGGTATCTCCATGCCTTATGGTGTAGGAAAACTTGACTTGGAGGATTTAAAAGATCCTTATTTCTCAACTTCTAATGTTTGAAAATGTGAGAACCAGATAACGAGGGGTTATTTGGATGCCTACCCCTGAGATCCTACCTAGATGAAAATGTGAGAACCAGATAATGAGGGGTTATTTGGATGCCTACCTCTGAGATCCTACCTATACTAAAAAAACATTTTTGGCACCTCTTGTGGAGGAAAACTTAGTGATTTTTTAGAAAAAAATTAGATGTGGTGGGATGAGAGATTGGGGTTGTGAACCAATCTTGTTTGAATTAAATGGGTGTGGATAATTTCCAAAGAAGTAGTGGGAAGTTTCAGAATTCCTTTGGAGAAAACCTACTTCAACCTCCACTATTCAAAATAGAAATAATGTGTGTGAGGAGTGACTTTGTGTGCAAGCAAGTGAAAAAGTGTGCCAAGTTTTTAATAAGTTAGGTATGAGATTGCAACATGTGTATTTCATTTGGTCCTTACAAATCCTCTTTACCTAGCTTACTATGTGTCATTGGTACAACCTTGAGGAATATTTAAAGCCCTAAGGAACTAGCAATATGGACATATGGGTCCTTTACAAATCCTTTAAACTCCCTACATGTTGTTTACACTAAGAAAGCTTTGAAACTATCCTAGATTGCAATAATGTGGGCATGTATGGGCCCATTACTTTGATATTTAAACTTCCCTAGATTGTGATGTAAACTAAGAAAGGAATTTTAGGAAACTATCCTAAGTTTGCAACATGTGGGCATGTATGGGCCCTTACAAAACTTTAAGATGATTTCAAAAAATTAAGAGGATCCATAAGGGGGCTTTTTCCTCTCCTAAATATTTTTGTTAAGGGAGATGAAATGTCCCTTTAACCATCACACGAGGGTGCGAGAAAAGATAATACTCAAGGGTCAAAGTTAACTTATAGTCCCAATGTAAGTGATTTATGTATGATAGCAATAATCTTCAACTTAAAATTTTACAAGCCAAACAAGCCATCCATATGGAAACCAAAGAAAAAGAGGAGAATATTGGTTATTTTTACCCCCGAAGTGTCTACATTAGCTAACCTTTAATATGGGAAAGGACTCTAAGTGGAGTGCATTTTCCTTACAAAGTGCATGAAAGAAAAAATATGAAGGCCAGGGGCCTTCAAATCATTCTAAAAACCCTTACAATTTTGAAAAACTAGAGATATGTGTGGGTTACAACTTTGACAAGTGCACAGTGGGCGCATAATTTAAAGTACAAAAAATTATGTGGCACACACCATGCGCAGAGTGCATGTATGTGGGCAGGAAAATATGTGCACTTCCTGTCACCCATCAGGGAAGAAATTTCCAAGTGAAATACTCCTTCTCTAGCTCTAAATTTTTCCTTTGGCAGGTTGGGATAGGCCATTTTTGGTACCTGCAAGACAAATTGATTAAAAAGAAGTGATCTCTTAGCTCAAATAGGGAGGAATTTGATACCGATCCCCAGTATGGATGAAAATCTGTTGTGTTGGTTTTGTCACTTGGGTGAGCAAAACAACAACACTTGCATGCCTAGATGAGCCTGCTCGACAAGACAAAAAAATTTGAGTGGATTAAACAAGCCAAACACATGTATAAACAAAGAAATAAACTAAAACAACTAAGAAATAAAAGTTAGAAAGCATGATAAACTTAGAACCATGAAAATCAAACAATGACCAACATAATGCTACCCATGGATCAATAGATTAGTAAGCAAAACATCATAGAGAAAAATGAGGACTTATGAGTCCCCTCTTCCTCCTTCAGAGGGCTCATGATTTCCCTAATGGAAAGATTTTCATACAATGGAAGAAATGGAAAATGGTGAATAAAATCAATTCATATTCCCTCAAGAGGTGAGTGGAATGGCCTATTGCAATGATGCTTGAAGGCTCCAAAGAGAAAAGAGAATTCTCAAGGGAGAATTCTTGCAGCATAAAAATACAATGAATATATTGGTTTCTTAGTGCACCTATGGCTTTTATTTATAGCATTTCTTCAAGGAAAAATGTAATTGGTTCTTGGTGTGAACAAGGGACCTTTTAGATCACCCCCTAGTCCTTGACCATCCTCCCATTCGGATTTCTCTCAGATATGAAGGCCAAATCATGTTGGGTGTTGGTTCATAAGTGGTTGAGGGGCATAAAATATCCATAAATGCATCATTCATATAAGTGCATGGCGTTTCTCGTACATAGTCGCGCACTTGGCACATTGTGTGCGTTGAGGGATTTATTGGCCCGAGCACACTACGCAGTGTGTGCGCGCTTCCTTTGGTGAATTTGTGCATGTCAATTTTTTACCCAAGCATATAGTTTTTTTCCTTTTGAATGAATTTCAGTGTTGTAGGTGAACTAATGGTTGTTTTAATTGTTGTGTTTCTTTAACCATTTGTGTGCAATGTTGTAGACAATATTTCAGTGATAACACGAACCTCGTCCTTCAACCTTTCACAGGTATCCCCTTGCCTTTGTTGTATTATGTTGTCATTGATGTCAAAGGATTGATGTCAAAGGGTTGATGCCAAGTATTGTCAGAGTGATGATATTGTATCATTGATGTATTGATTATTGGATTATGTTGTCATTGATGTAATTGATGTCAAAGGGTTGATGTCAAGTGGTGTCTAATTATTTGTTAATCGCAAAGGAATTTGTATCATTGATGTCATGTCATGGTTAATAGGAAGTACCAAATGGATAAACTCCAAAGTGGTCCCCTTGTGATGAAATCTCTCATGAGAAGATGCTTTGCAGAGTCCAAATAGTTAAGTGGTTGAGGCATCCTAGATGTGTGGTTAAGGAACCCAAGTTTGGTTGAGGAATAATGTAATGAATATCAGTGAATTTGAAGGTGAAACTATTATGGATGGATAGTACATGTCATTCCATTCTGGTGATATGTGTAAAGTCACATAAATCCTCATGGTTAGAGAGTTATGGCCTTGTGAAGATTGGAGAACCCCCATGAGTTATCTAGAAGTCCCTAGAAGGTCAAATAAGGCCAAAGAAGTCAAATTATTCTAGAAGATCCTAGAAGAAGGTTGACTAGTCAAAGTGGTTAGTCATGGGTTGTTGGACTTATGGGTTGACCCAGGTTCTACCTTAGTTCTCCAACAAAATCCTTATCACCATCGTCCCTTCTGGTAAACCAGAAGGCTACAACATGCATAGAATGCACAACATAGTCTCACCCTATAAGATTTATAGGGGACTGCAGGACACAGGTGTCTGCAGTCATGGAAGGGATTGGAGAATGTTCTTCTTACTCTTATTTCTACTTAACCATGCATTCTATTATAATATTCATCATATCCATCCATTCATTCATTCATAACACTTATCATGCATATCTATTCTAGTTCGTGTTGTAAGTAAATCCATTTTTTCATCTATCTAACCATTCAATCATAACTGTAGAAAGAGTACAAACATGCAGACACATTGCAAACAAGGTTTTACCGTGGTTCACCCCCTCTCCCTCGGGGCTACATCCACAAATATATTCTTCTTATTTTATTATTCATCAAAAGGCATTGTATGCATTACATCATAGTAGAGAGTAATGAGGTGGACCAGGATCGCACCAAGCTCCACAGCTTGCGATCTGACCCGCAACTACTTCGACCTCATCCAAGCTCTACAACTTTCAAAATAGACTTCAACTCAAAAACGATGCTTCAATTACTCAAAACGGTCACACAAAGATATCACAAAGAATGGATGTGATACATATATAGATGGATGCCTCATTCTACCTTAGACTTCTTCTATTTATATTACAAAATGGGTTAAACCCTTACAATATGACTCTAAAAACCTATCCCTAACATTGCTAGGTTTGTCCACATCTGCATCGGATTTCCACAAATCCCATCGTGCATGTTTCTTTTCCTAAAAATATGGTGCACTCTCCTTCTTGGTCCAATCTACCTCATTTGTTGCATTGCTCTCCCAAAAATGCGTGCTCCAACATGGGCTAAGTGGTTACAATAAGAAAATAATTAAAAATAAATTAGTTGCAACTAGAACTGGAGAGTTTACTATTTGTGGATAAAGTGGTTGTAAGTGGACAAAGTGGTTAGAAGTGGGTTAGCCCTAAAAGAAGGAAGTTGGTTAGAAGATAACCCCTAGAGAAAGCTACTTGGAGAGTATAAGTAAGAGAGAAAGGGTCTCTTATGAGTATGAATATTTGGAGTATACTGAAGATCTATTTTTGGTGAAAGATTCATTGCAGGTACTAATGAACACACCAAAAGTTATGCATGTCTGAGGCACCAAAGAGGTTTTATGGTGAAAGTTTCAGAGGTTCAGAAAACCCTAGTTTTATGAAGCATTACGTGGGATAATAGTGTAAAAGGTCACATACATATGCGGGTTGCAGAAGGCAAGGACACGTACATATGCTTGCTAAAGAAGGAAAGGTCACGTACGGGTGAAAAGGTCATGAAGACTTGATTTGATGTTGGTGCCAGGTCTCTGAAGTATAAAGAAAGTTCCAGATCATCATTCTATAGGTGCATATCATCTACAAAAGCTTCGGTATGTTTGCCTGGTTATTTCTGGTTATTTTTCATGATCACTTATGCTTATGGTATGGAGAATTCTTGAAGAATTCTTGGTATGGTTGTTATGATAGCTATATATGGCATGTGTTGGTTGGTTGATTGAGTGAGAAGCACTCTCATGTATGGTATAGTTCTGATATGGTTATTATAGCTCACACTCTTGAGCTATTTGTACTTGGTTCTGGAATATGTATGATGATGTATGCATGAGAGACATGCATAGGATTATTTGTATGGTTGTTATGATGTTTGGATATGGTAGATGTTGGTTGGTTGGTTGAGTGGTTTTTTTTTATATAATTGAGGGATATATATGTTGTTTGATGGTGTATGCATGAGGAACATGCATAGGTTGTTGGATGGTCTAGATGTTTTTGTGGATTATGATGGTACAAGTTGGGAAGTGACAGGATGGTTGCAGTGACAAGTTACATGTGGATGTGACAAAGGTTGCAAGGGTCTGAAGGGCATAAGTTGTGAATTTTTAGAAACCCTAGATTTTTGAAGGTGTACGTAGGCTAACAGTGGAAGAGGTCATGTACATATGCATGTTTTAGTATAGACAGGTCACATACATACGCGTGTTGCAGTATAGATAGGTCGCATACCTATTTATAGAATTGGTTTTATATCTACAAGTTAGGTCTTGTACTTGAGGGTTGGATTCCTCACATCTCGGTTGGTGTTGAGATACACATGATGGGTCTTGCATTGAGATTTGGTGCTCTATTGGAGTTGGTTCTCCTTTTTCAGTTGGTGATGATAAACCCCATAGATTGTAGTCTCTTGCAACACATAATACAAAATGTTTACACGTGTATTTGGTGTTCTTTGTGTTCATTATTGTGATGGTTCATAGTTCTTTATTGTTGATGTATGTTGTTGAGATATGTTTACATGAAAGCAACTAAGTGTGAATGGAAGTAATGAGTAAATGGTGATTTCTAACTAAAGTTTTGTAATAAGTGTAAAAAGATTCTCACACTGATTCAACACCCCCCCCCTCCTCTCAGTGTGGTTGGTGTGTCCAACAATTGGTATCAGAGAAGGCCTTCACTATAATCCTTACAAGATTGAAGGAGATCCATGGACACACAAATGGATGAACATTAATTTCTCCTCTTTGATGAGATAGATTACTCGGCATGGAGAATAGAATTGAGAGGGAATTTGAAGGAAAAAGGAGCAGGTGTTTGGAACACAGTTTTTGGTGGCTCAGTTCCCTCGAAGAAACAGTCAAAATTTGCAACCCAAAAGGAAGAAAAGAATCACAACGTAGTGGCACTCAAGACCAATTTCAATGGACTCTCATATTCTGTCAAAGAAAGCATAGTACCACATTCCTCCTCCAAGGACCTATGGTTGAAGTTAGCGAAGGTATATCAAGACAACTCCATCAAGGACAATGAAGGTAAC
>JZKD02S0348324.1:174877-186287 GCA_000966675.3 Picea glauca
ATTCCCTATTCATTATTGACATATCCTTTGCTTCATGGTTGATGCATAAGATAGTATTTATGATTGGCATACACTTGATGTATGGTGTGGCATAAGTTTAGATGGTTGATCCATGGACAGGTCCAAGGATCATCATAGGAAGAGAATATCATTCTTGACAAATTGATCTATGTTCTGGTTGAGCAACAACATTTGCAGTAGAATATGATTGCAGTGGTAGCATATTTTTCATCTTGTGGAGAATATAAGGGGAGACATGCCCACATGGGAAGTTATTCTTCTTCCCATGATTGGTTATAGATGTATGATTTCAGGTGGAGAGATGATAGAGATGATTGGAAACCATGTTACCAGCATTGCATCAGAGTGATATCCTTCGTCAAAAGGTGAGAGATTCAACAGATTCATGGAGAGAAATCCACAGAACAATGCAGGAAGGAGGAGCAAACTCAGGGATAGTTTAGTCAAGGGGAGTATCCCCAAAGAGATATACCTTTTTCCATTGATGTCAAAGGGGGAGAGATAGTCACATTGATGTGGCGAGATGAACATTGATGAGTAGCGATGATCACAAAGGGAGCATGAGCATTTCCATGTCTAAGTGTTTCCATCAATGATTGGTGTTGACATCAATGTTCATGTTACCATCAATTCCAAAGGGGGATATTGTTGTATTATGTTGTCATTGATGTCAAAGGGTTGATGTGAAGTATTGTCAGATTGATAATCTTGTATCATTTATGTATTGATTGTTGGATTATGTTTTCATTGATGAAATTGATGTCAAGTGGTGTCTAATGATGTGTTAATAAAGTGGTCCCCTTGTGGTGAAAGCCCTCACAGGAAGATGATTTGCGGATTCCAAATGGTTAAGTGGTTGAGTCATCCTAGATGTATGGTTAAGGAACCAAAGTTTGGTTGGGGAATAATGTAATGAAGATCAGTGAATTTGTAGGTGAGACTATCATGGATGGATAGTACATGTCATGCCATTTTCGGTGATATGTGGAACGTCACATAACTACTCACGGTTAGAGAATTATGGCCTTCTGAAGATTGGATAACCCTCATGAGTTATCTATAATCCCCTAGAAGGTCAAAGAGGGTCAAATAAGTCAAATTATTCTAGAAGCTTCTAGAAGAAGGTTGACTAGTCAAAGTGGTTAGTCATGGGTTCAGTGGTTGCAATAAGAAAATAATTAAAAATAAATTAGTTGCAACTAGAAGTGGAGAGTTTACTATTTGTGTATAAAGTGGTTGTAAGTGGACGGAGTGGTTAGAAGTGGGTTAGCCCTAAAAGAAGGAAGTTGGTTAGAAGATAACCCCTACTAGAGGAAGCTACTTGGAGAGTATAAATAAGAGAGCAAGGGTCTCTTATGAGTATGAATCTTTGGAGTATATTGAAGATCTATTTTTGGTGAAAGATTCTTTGCAGGTACTCATGAATGCATCAAAAGTTCTGCATGTCTGAGGCACCAAAGAGGTTTGACGGCAAAAGTCTCAGAGGTTCAAAAAACCCTAGTTTTCTGAAGCAATACGTGGGCTGGCAGTGTAAGAGGTCACGTACATATACAGTCCGCAGAAGGCAAGGATGCATACATACACGTGCTGAAGAATAAAAGGTCGTGTACATGTGAAAAAGTCACGAAGACTTGAGTTGATGTTGGTGCCAGGTCTCTAAAGTCTAAAGCAAGTTCCAGATCAACATTCTACATATTCAGATCATCTACAAAATTTTTGGTATGGTTGCATGGTTGTTTTTCATGATCACTTATGCTTATGGTATGGTGAATGCTTGAAGAATTCTTGGTATGGATATTATGAGATCTCAATATGGCATATGTTGGTTGATTGATTGAGTGAACATCACTCTCACGTATGGTATAGTTTTGATATGGTTCTTATAGCTTACGCTCTTAAGCTACTTGTACTTAGTTGAGGAATATGTATGATTATGTATGCATGAGAGAAATGCATAGGATTCTTTGTATGGTCGTTATGATGTTTGGATATGGTAGATGTTGGTTGGTTGGTTGAGTGGTTTTGTTCTAGTATAGTTGAGGGATATATATGTTGCATGATGGTGTATGCATGAGGAACATGCATAGGTTGTTGGATGGTTTATATTTGTTTGTGGATGATGATAGGATGGTTGTAGTGACAAGTTACAAGTGGATGTGACATAGAAATCAAGGATCTAAAGGGAATAAGTTGTGAAGTTTTAGAAACCCTAGCTTTCTGAAGGTGTACGCAGGCTGACAGTGAAGGAGGTCGCGTACATATGAGTGTTGCGGTATAGACAGGCCGTGTACATACGTGTGTTGTAGTATATCTAGATCGCGTACTTGTTGACATAATTGGTTTTCTTTCTACAAGCTCGGTCTTGTACTTGAGAGTTGGATTCCTCACATCTATGTTGGTGCTAAGATACACAGATTGGGTCCTGCATTGAGATTTGGTTCTCTCTTGGAGTTGGTGCTCCTTTTTCAGTTAATGTTGATAAACCCAAGAGATTGTAGTCTCTTGTAACACTTAATACATATATATTTACATGCAAGAAACTAAATGTGAATGGACGTAATGAGTAAATGGTAATTGCTAACTAAAGTTTTGTAGGAAGTGTAAAAAGAGCCTCACACTGATTCACCCCCCCCCCTCTTAGTGTGGTCAGTGTGTCCAACAACCTTATGGTGTAGGAACTTCATTTAGAATATTTTGGTTCCCTAATCATCAACTTCTAAGTTTGAAATGTGAAAGTGACAATGGAGGGTTGTTGGGATGCCTACCCCCAAAATACTAACTTAGACTATAAACTTATTTTGTGCTCCTCATGTAGAAGTTAAAAATGAGTTGTTTAAGGGATAATTTTAGGATTTGAAGTGGGCTAAGAGATTGAGGTCGTGAACCAATCTCGTTGATTAAAATGGTGTGGAAAGTTTCCAACGATATATGTAGTCATTCTGATTCTCCTAGATCATTTCTGGGCACAAGGAGAAGAGCATACTATGACTCCAAATATGTAACATAAATGTTTAGTGTGTGGTGAGGTGCTCTTGTGCGTAAAGAGTAAAAATGGTTTCAACAAGATTTTCAATAAGTTAGTTTGCAATATTTTAGCATGTGTACATCACGATCTGTTACAAAACTTGATTAATCTAAGTTACTAAATGTGTTTGAACAATCCTTTCGTAATTCAAAAGTCCTACATCACTAGCAATGTGGAAATATGGGTCCTTACTTTTGATCCTTTAAACTCCCTAAGATGTTGTCTAATCTAAGAAAATGAAAACTTCTCTTAGATTATAAATCATGTGGACATTGAGTCCTTACAGATTCCTTTAACTTCCTAGGTTTTTTTGGTTTCTTTAAAAACTTTGAAACTATCCTAACTTTGCAAGCATGTGGGCATGTATGGGCCCTTTACAAATGCAAGATTATGTTTGAATTTTTAAAAAAGCAAACTCAAAGGTATTGGCCTCTCCTAATTGATGATTTCATGATTTTGCTAGAGGGAGATGGAATTTCTTAAGATACCATATTTTTATTTCCCAAGATCACAATGAGTGCAAGGGAAAGTGCATAATAGGGGTGCCAAAATCGGTTTCTAGTCCCGAGTGATTAAGTGGTTGTGAAAACAAAACAACTACACTAAGAAATCAAATTTTGCATTTGGCCATCCATGTGGCAATATAAAGGATGGAATTTATGGTTCTTTTTAGTCCTTCTTACTGCCTAGATTAGATAATTCCTAATGCAAGAAAGAACTCCAAATGTGGTTGTTGTTGCTTTACAAAGTGTAGTAAATGTAAATCTAAAATCTATTTGGTGAGATCACCTCTGAAACTCTTGCAAAAAATGGAAAGTGTTTCTACATGGGGTGTATTTCTAACAGTCGCCCATAATGCGTCGATTGTGTTGACTGCACGATGGGGAAATAGAGGGACTGCGTAAATTGTGCATAGTTGTGCGATTGTTTCTTCGATATCCATATAGATACAATCAAGTTGTGGGGAAGAAATTTTGAAATGAGTACTCTCACTTAGTGGCTCAATTGGTCAATATGAAGGTTGGAGTAGGTTGGTTTGGATTCCTGCATACACCCAATGATTATAAAAAACACTCTAAAGGCCTAAATGGGGAGGAATTTGATCCAAGTCCCCAGTAGAGTCGTCAATATGTTGTGCTTGTTTTTCCACTTGGGTGAGCAAAATCAATGCACTTAATTTCCTTGTTAAACTAGCAAGACAATACAGAAAAAAGTTAGTTGATTAGTGGATCAACCATGAAGAAAATGAAAAAATAAAATAACAAGAGAATAAAACTAAACTAAGCATGCATAGAACTCAAATGAAAACATGAAAATGGAACAAGTACTAGCTATTAATGGAAATTGTTCTTCGAATTGATAACACCTAAGAGAAAAATGGGACTTATGAGTCCCCTCTTCCTCCTTTGGAGGGCCTTTGAGGTCCCCAAAATACAACACTTCCTCTTCTTACAATGGAGTAACAATGGTGAAGAGTTACTACTAAACTTCTCAAGAGGTGAGAAGGATAGTCTTTGCTACGATCACTAGAATAGCTCTAGGAGAAATGATGATTCTCTTAGAACAATCCAACAACATAACAATACATCAAACTCTTACTTTGTTTGCATGCCTTAAGCTTACATTTATAAGCTTCATGCAAGCCATTACATAACTAGTTCATAGTGTGAATGGGGATCCTTTTGGAGGTACCACCCATCTCTTCCATATCCCAAAGACTAGATTTCATACCAATTTGAGTGTCTTATCATGGTACACCCCTATCTAGAAGTGGGTGAGGCCCGATTAGATGCATTGATGTGTCGTTTTTGCATTAGCGTGGGTTCCTGTGAGAATAGTCATGCAGCCCACACAAATTGCACGAATTGAGTTGTGTTGGCACGCGTAAATGTTCACATGCAAGCTTTCAGGGAACTACGCAGAAATTCAAGGGACTTTGGTATAGTTTTTTGAGTTGCTGAATGAATCATGTTAATCTGGAAGGTATGTTGATTGGTGTGTTGCACTTATACTTTCTTCAACCATTATCAGTGTTGTTGTGAACGATTTTTTTGATGATAATACTAAGGATGATGTTTCCCTACCATGATTACGATTAAGCTCTCGAGGCATATTTGTAGTGTATGAAACATCTTAATGACATCCATATCAGACTCATATGGCAAAGACCCCGTAATAAGAACACATACCACTACGTTTCGAATTTATTCGTCACACTTAAACGAGAAAAGGTTCAATTAAGGCTTAAAACCCCTATTTATTCTTATTCTAACTTATAGGTTATGGGTGAGGTTAAGAAGTTGTACCCTCTGAACTAGGTAATTTAGACAATGTGTTTACGTCACGTTGACATGAAATGTGTACACTATTTATAAGAAACATGAGCACATTGTGATTGTTTAGGTTGAATATCGCCAAGCCGACAACGCACTTGTGTCCCCTTTTGCTTTATGTGCATCTTGGGGTTGAACATTGCGAACCCTACAACGCACTTATATTTTATTTACTAAACGGACGCCACACTCATAAAGAAACAAAATGATGAGAAAAAGACAACCACTTCATTTGCTTGTCTTTTTGTTTGGAAGTTAAGAAAATGGGAATGGGGAACTTGTTTGGCATTATTACTACTGGTTTACTAAACAATCCACTTCTAACACGGAATTTGAGATAGGTTAAGTCACTTCATCAATCCACATGTGACATGGAATTTGAGATAGGTTAAGTACTATGTTTTTAACTAGAAAATTGTTAGTTCCTTCATTAATTTTTATTCTCTTAACACATGTAAATGCCACATATCACATAACCCATATACTAAAATGGCTTCATTATTTGAACACGATAACCTTAGCATCCAACAACACCAACTAAACAACCTAAGTGTAACGAAAACACAATCACCACCTACACCTCCCCTAAACATTCGGATACGTGTAATTGGTTGGGCTCTTCATTTGAACAATTTTGATTTGTAAATGGTAGGCTTATAACTTGTTTATCTTGCCAACATGGATCATCAATGTAGAATTACAATATAATTCCTTTGCGTAATATTTTAAGTTGAGTTTAAGTTTCTTTGTTGTTCATTAACCATAATGAATTATGTGCCATATTTTGCTAAAGACTTGGGTTGTTTGTTTATGGTGTCAAATTATAATACCTTTGCATAATATTTTAAGTTGAGTTTAAGCTTCTTTTAATCGTTGTTCATTAACCATAATGAATGCTCTGTCATATTTGGCTCAAAAACTTTGGGTTGTTTGCTTATGATGTCAAACGCAGTGATTTTTGATGAATATATCGATAAATTAAATTAACATATTTGAATATTCAAGGGTTTAATCTCTTTGTCAACCACATCAATTTGAAATCTATATATTTTGCTCTTCTTGTTGTCATTGTGCTCACCATAACCACAAGATAACACACACATACATTCAAATATTTATAAGAGGATGGTTGTAGGTGATTGTTGTACACTTAATAGGGAGAGTATAACACATATCTATCTCATGTGGTTTGAACAAAGCATAATTGAATGGTTGTTAGATCTCTTAGATGCAACGAATGCTTTGATTGCAAAGTTTACATAAAGGGTTCGATGTAATTATGTGTTATAGTATGTGATCTACATAATGGTTGATAAATCACTCTAATCCAATAATCAAACAAACTAAGAATTGGGATGTAACCATGAATCCATGATCCCAACAACGTAATTTGAGAATTTTGGATTGGGGGTATAAATACACAGAAACTATTATAATTTATTAATTTCAAGTAGTTTTCAAATGAAGCGTGGAATTGAATTAGGTATTAAATTTGTGAAATCGAGATGTAGAATGCAATTATGCTTTGCATAGAGAGCAATAATGCAATTTGTTTCTATTTCTAGTGAATTACATAGCAATCGAAGCCAATATTTCATATCAATGAGTAGAGCAAGGAATAAAGAGTGTAATTTTGATTTGAATGTGAAATTTGTGGATGCTAAATTTTGTTATACTAGAACACATTAAAGATACATAAAAACTCAATCATATTTATTTCTTAGTAGTTGTAGAATTACAATGGTGTTTTCGCTCTTAGTATTACTCATTAGTTAAAAGTTTCTTATGCAATCCATCTCTTCTTTACCAAAACAAAAAAAAAACTTGTTCAATACTGTGCAAATTTTTTTAACAAAATTGGGGTACCTAAAAATATTTAAAATATTTTTATATTTTAAAACTAAAGTATATTTATGTTTTTGAAAAAATTTGAATTTTAAAACAAATATAAAAATATAAAAAATGCTTTCCACCTTTGTATAAAAATAAGAAAATTGCAAATGTGAAAACCAAAGTTGGTTTGATTATTACTATTAATTAAGCATAAGAGCACTTTATAACCTAACATGTAAAAAATTCCATAATAATAATAAAAATATGTTGTTTATAAATTTAAGAATGTTAATATTAAATAATGTATTGATATAATATTTTTGAGGTGGTTAAACTTATTATAATTTAATTGTCAAAAAGAATTGAGAATAGTTATTATTATTTGTTATTTGAGGATGTAGGTTAGGATTAACTCATCATAGTCATATTCTTTGAAATGATTTGGTTCATAGAAAAATATATTTTCATTCATGGAAGATATTTTTGAGTTTTGAACCAATTAACATGTTTTAGAAGAAAATGAACTCTTAATGAAAAACAATTTTAAGTTTTACTTTAAAACCAAAAAAACTGCTAATTATAATAGTGTCATATACTTTCACATTAAAGCAAATATTACTTTTTAACCTTATACCAAAAAAATTATTAACACAATGTTATAAATAATTATTAATAATAATTATAAATTTAACTTTTATTTATGTTTAACAATAATAAAACAATAAATAATTTTTTCCCAAAAATATAACTTATTATTATTATGTTTTTAAAGTGTGTTTATATACATAACATTGTACCTCAAATTATTAATTTCATATTAATGAATAATATTATTAAATAATTTATTTTATCATTAAATATTATTATTTTATATTAAGATTATGGATTTTTATTCATGATCAGGATTTCATAAAGTAAATTATCACGTTCCCTGACTTATGATTAATTTAAACTTTGATCTTTCATCTCTGATTCCAATCTTGTTCGGAGATCCGTCGAGGCTTTAATACAAGCCATGGAAATCAAAATAATACTAAACACAAAACGTATCGTCTGTGTAGGCTCTGACGAACCTTCAGAAAAAAATGATTAAATCATGGAAACATTGCAACGGGGCACTTCGCGGCAATCTCTTCCATTGTTAAACTGTCGTTTCCTGTTTTAGCAAAGGAAATCGTGTTGATTATGATCGGTCGTCAGTAGAGGTGGTGTGCGAGATTTAAGATAAAACCCATAATCATTAAATATTTTCATGAAAAAAGCCCATAATCATTAAATATTTTCATGAAAAAAGCCCATAATCAATTTGTAGAAAGTAAGGTTCATATAAATATACGACGGGTTGATTAAAATCATAAAATGATTTTTTGGTGGGATCTTTTGTATTTTTGCGCCTTTAGGAGATGAAAATCGAAAGCATGGATAAGGATACCCTCACCAACAAAATCAAAGTGGAAAAACCTTATGTTGTAACCAATGAAATTTTATTAGACAAAGAGTGTCTAGGAATTGAGATTAAGTAAGAGTTCAATAACAAGTCAATTTGTCTAGATTCAATTATACTTGAATATGCATTAGTGACCATCGATAAAGTTGTATTTCAATTAAAAGATGTTGACACACTAGTGAATACAAAAATAGCAAAGATCAACATGATAACACAAGTCAATCATGAAAATATTAAATTGAATATTAAGATATGGGAATTGTATAATAACCCAAATTATAGAAGTTGTAGCACACAAGAATCGATGTATTAATGTCCATAGTACCCAACCAATGTCAATGCTTTATGTTATCACCCCAATTTTGTTCCTCTATACGACATTTGAGTTAGCATAGTTGAAAGGATTGTAAATTAACATCTAATGCATGCAATATAATAATTGTAGGTTCCACAAGCTACTTATGTTCTACCAAGAAAGGTCTAATCATCAATGGGCCATTCCCATGAATAATGTGGGATATCCCTTGATACTTGCATTAATTTCATGAAAAAACCTTGATAGCCACGTGACCCCATAAAAATTAAAAAAATAATTTCCAATGATACATAAATTCCTATAGCCAAAGGCCAAACAATGGGGTGATGACATATTGCCTACAAAACTTATTGTCACTACCAATCAACATTGATTCACCATTTGGAGTCCTATCATTAATTAACATTAATTAATGGTTGGTATTGAGTAGAGGTTCCCTAGTAGCCTAGAAATACAAGATCCTATCTATGCAATTGAAAAAGGAAGAACTCATGATTTCAAGAGAGACTAAGTGGTTAAGGAGGCCAATGACCCCCACAAAGAACTTTGGGGCCCACATTCTACAAACTACTTTTTCTAGCTGATTTAGTATAGTTTTATGGCCTTCCATTGAGATTTAATCTAACATTTTTTTGCTTCCTCCAATCTGGTTGGAAATGATTAGGTTGTCATTAATTTCAATTTTAACGTTATAATTAATGTTTGCAGGGTGAAAATTGACACTTCTCTCATTGTCCTCTATTACATATTGTCTAATTTCAACTTTCACAATCAATTAATAAGTCGTTTTGGAAAACCTATAACATGAAAATTCCTCTCCATCTTAGAGATTTTGTTAGGAGTGTGATTCAATTTTATCACTATTGGTTGTATTTCTGCTTGGTTTCTGACTTCAACTTATTTGTAAGAATAGTTTATATTATGTTATTTTCTTTTTCACCCACTGAAAGAGGTTGGTTTTTCCATAATTTTATTTTTTTGAAATCCTAGCTTTTGACATACTTGTTCACCTCTTTTATGCACCATTCCTACAAGTATTCCTTTGATACTCGCACCTTTCACACATATTTTCTCTTGCATAATCAATGCATCATTTTCATACAGTTGGTATACATAATAACCATATGATCACACTGCCCTCTATTATGTTAAATGCACAATTTTCAAAGTTGCGCCACTATCTTAAGGAGCACATGAACCTCTTTATAAATTCCTTTTATTAAGTAATATGTGATTTTTTATTTTTTATTTTATAAGTAATCTTCTATAAATTACCTCTCAAAATCATAAGTTACAATATTAACAGTCATTCCATAGTGTTGGTTGGTTTGAATCACCCAGAAGGGAAACCGGTTCAGCTGATATGGAAAAAACTATTTGATGGAAACAATAATCTGTTTATGAAAATCTAAAATGAGTTGTCTATGCAAGGCACCATGCAAGGCCCGAGAATAAGCAAAGACTATCATAATTAACCAACAAAATATAAAATACCAAGTCTCGAGCTCCTGATAAACTGAACATAAGAAACTAGCACATGTGCACATGCATAAAAATTAGAATCAGGCCAATGGCCGACCTACCCCTCTGTGTTTCTCGAGCTCGTCACCCGGTTGGATGGATCCTAAAGCGCAGGTCGAGCAAGAATGAGGCTGGGTATAGGTGGGGGGAACCACCAAGGGGACGACAAGGGAGGATGGAGGTGGTGGTTGGGCAGAAGACTCATGCAGAGGAGACGAAGGGACAGGGGGTGGTTATGAGGAGGAAGGTAAGTCCGGGAGAGGACATGGGGAGAAACCCAGAGAATTTCCCTAATGGTCATACCATTCCACGCGACAGACGGAGGGAGAAGATAGAGGGGGAAGGCTACATTGTCCAGAAGAGGACAAGGATGAAGCTGAGGTCGAAGTGTTGGGTACTAGGCTAGTAGCAACAGGATCCCGGTGAGCCATGTGCCCAAATGTTTGATGCCAAATGGGGCCTTGCTTTGGTTTCCCTTGGATGTGAGGCATAACCAGTAGAGGAAAGGAGCATGAATC
The DNA here is from genome assembly GCA_000966675.3 of Picea glauca. NCBI lineage: Eukaryota > Viridiplantae > Streptophyta > Pinopsida > Pinales > Pinaceae > Picea > Picea glauca. The sequence goes on from JZKD02S0348324.1 coordinate 185,892, forward strand.
AATCGCATGGGGTTCATGGTGAAAATCCAGACCAGAGTTGAATGTAGAGAGGTCGTAAAATTGAAGTGAGTGAGTCGATTGATCCTGATGAAGGAGCGGTAGACCAACATAAAGACCAGAGGAAGTCCTCGCACAAGCGTTGAGGTGATGGATCAGGTGGAGCGATCGTCGCCATGATGAAACCAGGAGAGGTGGCACACAGGAGCAATAGAGTCGATACATAGTGGTATGAATGTTGATTGGAGACATAAGGGGAAACAATTAATAGGGAAAGGTGGCACCACAGGTGTTATAACCCTAAAATGCACCATACAGGTTTACCTGGCATCAGGCCAACTCATGCCTCTTCCTAGCCAAAGCCATGCTGAGTAATTCCTCAAAAACCACTTAAAAACA
>JZKD02S0348324.1:216205-233493 GCA_000966675.3 Picea glauca
AGATCTAAATCTCCCAAAATGTTTGTAAAGGTATGTTGGAGATGTGGAAAAGAAGGTAACTACAAGAAGTAGTGTAGATATAAAGTTGAGAAAAAGAAGGGATCTGAAGAATCTCCCTCTATAGAAGTAAAGAACTCCAAGGAAGAAGGAGGGGATGTGTACTTGGCTTCTTCAATCGCACATGCAGAGCATGAGGCATGGTTGGTTGAATCAGGTGAATCCTTTCATATGACTCCCCACAGGGAGTGGTTATATTAATATGAAAGGTATGATGGAGGTAATGTTTTCTTAGGTGATGATTCGACAACCAGAATCATAAGACAAGGAAAATTCAAGTTGAGGCTCATAGATGGAAGGATTATAACACTTCTCGATGTTTTTTTACATCCCAAGTTTGGCCAGAAATTTGATTTTTGTAAGAAAAATGGACGATGCATGGGTAAAAACAATATTTGAAAAGGAAACTTGTAGGATGGTTTGAGGAGCAATGGTGTTGTTGAAGGGAGTTTGGTTTGGAACTCTGTATAAGATGCAAGGAAGCAACATTAGTGATGGGTGTAATAGTTCCATTGTTCTTGATATTGGAGTTGAAGAAGAAAGAAATACTACAGTCTCTGAAGAAAATGTTATGTTTTGGCATCAACGACTGGGGCATATCAGAGATAAGGGTCTTCAACTACTACACGGTAAATGTATGGTTGAAGGTATGTCTAACTACTCTCTGGATTTTGATTTCTGTGAACATTGTGTATATGGGAAGTAGAATTGGGTAAGATTTCCCTCTGGTGCAACGAGAGCAGAAGGAATTTTACAGCTAGTTCATAGTGATGTTTTTGGACCCGTGTCGGTCCCATCATTGTGAAAATATGTGTACCGTGTCTCATTTATATATGACTTCTCTAGGAATACTTGGATATATTTCCTTAGGAATAAATATGAAGTCTTTGACATGTTTAAAGAGTTCAAGACTCTTGTTGAGAATCAAATAGAGAGAAGAATTAAGTGTTGAGGATAGATAATGGCAGAGAGTTTCACGTGAATGAATTTGAAGAATTTTGTAAGAAGTGCGATATAGCAAGGAAGAAGGCTACTCCATATACACCTCAGTAGAATGGAGTTGCAGAAAGGATGAAAATGTGTTGATGTAAAAAAAACGGTGCATGCTCAGTGGTGCCGGGTTGGGGCAAGAATTCTGGGCAGAGGTAGTGGGTATTGCATGTTACCTGGTCAACAAATCACCCTCATCAACACTAGACAACAAGACTCCACAAGAGGTATGGAATGGTAATAAACCTTCTCTCACACATCTCAAGGTATTTGGATGTGATGAATATGTTCATGTTCCAAAGGAAAATAGGAGTAAGCTAGATAAGAAGGATGAAAAGAGTATCTTTATTGGATATAAACATGGTCTCAAAGGTTATAATCTTTGGAACCCAGAAACTAAGAAGGTAGTGTATATTCGAGAGGTGGTATTTATAGAAATGAAAGATTTTTTTAAACAGGAAGTCCTACCAAGTAAGGAAGAACCCAAGAAAATAGAGTTTGATGTAAAGGATGATGAATCAGACTCTACAAAAGAACATGAATAAGAAGAAGAAGATCCCCATACTCCAGTATTAAGGAGATCAGTTCAAGAAAGAAGGCTACTGGAAATGTATACTCCATCTGATTTCCGTTCAATTTGTTCTTTGTCTATTACTGATGATGATCCTAGAACTGTCAGGGAGGCAGTGGATTCAAAGGATGGAAATCTGTGGAAAAAGGCCATGGATGAAGAAATGGAAACCTTGGATAAGAATGAGTCTTGGGATCTAGTGGAGTTGTCGACTGGAAGAAATCACATTCGCAACAAATGGGTATTTGAAAAGAAGCTGAATGAAAAAGAAAAAGTGGAGAAATATAAATCTCGGTTAGTAGCAAAGGGTTATTCCTAGGTTGAGGGAATTGATTTTGGTGATATTTTTTCTCATGTTGCCAAGTTAACCTCTATATGATTTTTGTTATCTGTTGTTGTTGTATTTGATTTTCAAGTAGAACATATGGATGTGAAGACAACATTCCTACATGGGTATCTGGAAGAGGAAATCTATATGAAGCAGCTAGAAGAATTTGTTGTGAAGGGAAAGAAGGAGATGGTATGCAAGCTAAAAAAGTCCTTTTATGGTTTAAAACAATCACCAAGGATGGGGTATCAAAAATTTGATACTCATATGTTGGGACTTGGATTCCCAAGAAGCAAAGAGGATCATTGTGTGTATTTTAAATTAATTGGTGATCATTATATTTATTTGATTTTGTATGTGGATGACATGTTGCTGATAGGAAACAACAAGGAGATTATCTAGGATATGAAAACTCAATTGTCCTCTAAATTTGACATGAAGGATATTGATGCTTCAAATTTCATTTTGGGAATGGAAATTAAAAGAGATCGGAAAAAGAGAGAACTCTGGTTAAATCAGAGAAAATATGTCGAGACAATGTTTCATAAGTTTAATATGCAAGAATGTAAACCAATCAAGGTTCCTATTCATTTTGGTGTAAAGTTATCTACAGATCAGTGTCCCAAGACACATGAAGAGGAGGAGGACATGTCTCGTGTTCCATATGCAAGTGCAGTTGGAAGTTTGATGTATGCAATGGTATGTACTAGACCATACATTGCACATGCAGTGGGAATTTTGAGTAGGTATATGTCAAAAGCACGGAAAGAGCATTGGACAACAATAAAAATGGTTTTCAGGTATTTGCGTGGCACTGCTAGCTATGGATTATGCTACCAAGGAAGACCGGGATTGGATAGAGTGTTGGATATACATGGATTTGTAGATGCAGAATGGGTTGGAGATCTGGATTGTAGGAGATCTACAAGTGGGTATGTGTTTAACCTATTTGGAGGAGTAATAATTTGGATGAGAAAAAGACAGGCTGTAGCGGCAATTTTAACTACAGAAACTGAATACATGGAAAAAACTCATGCAAGTAATGAATAAATATGGTTAAAAATATTGTGTTTAGGTATTGGGTTGGTACATCAAGCTATAAGGATACATTGTGACAGTCGGAGTGCAATTTTTCTAGTGAAGAACCTAGCTTATCATTCAAAGACAAAGCATATTGATATTCAATATCACTTTGTGAGAGCCATGGTTAAAGAAAAGAAAGTATTGTTGATGAAGGTGGTCACTTTGAAGAATGTTGTGGATTCATTAACAAAATATTTGAGCACTGAGAAGTTCTCTTGGTGTAGAGGATCTATGGGCATTGCTTCCCAGGATTGTTGACTACTTAACCATGTAACCCCCTGTATGCAAAAAAAACAACAAGTGGGAGAATCTTGGGTATGTGTTATATTATTTACACGAGTAGTAGTGTTGGGAATTTTTTTCCTCGAGAAACGTGTCTCATTTTTTCCTCGTTTTTCATTTTTCCTTGATTTTCATGTCCATTGTTGAGTGGTTTTATGACACATGGTTTTTGTCGGTGGTTTTCTATTTCCAGTTAAGGAATTAGGGTTGTTGACTAATCTAGGTCATCGAGTTAGGGTTTTGGATGCCACTGACTCCTATATGTATATTGTATTGTAAACAATGTATTGCTATGAATGAATATAGAATATGTTGGTTTTCCCTTTTTGGCTTTCCAGGGGAAAAATATCCATGTAATGTTTGTATTTTCCATTGTATTTTTTTTTGTTCTGTTATTGAAAATCTGTTTGCAGTAAATATTGTACAAGGTTAAAATCTACAATCTTTTCTATCAGATGTATTTGCTAGCACAAGGGATGCACTTTCTTTTGAATGTTAATTATTAGATTGGGACTGGTGATTTGGTATATCCACCTATCTATTTCAAGTTATGTGATGCCCCTTGATTATTAGAAGTTGGTAACCTCTTGTCTAGAATCCATCAAGAGGTATCTTAGTTTCCAAAATGTAGGTTGACCACCGGGTGCCTTTTGTGGGATTGCAAAAGCACTTAAGACAAATATTTGTTTCCCTCTTGGACCATCCCCAAGATCACTTCACTATAACTAACTCTATCAAACATTCACTTTCCATCTTCGATGACTTTCATCACCATTTGGTGAGAGTAATTGGAAGGCCCAATTACTAATTTCAATTTGAGAGAATATCATTAGAGTAATAGGATTGCGCTTTTAATTTACAAGAGACATTTTTATCACCTCAATTTCACTCATGAGTGACATTACAATAACAGTACACTAAAACATCACCAATTGGAAATAATGCAACATAATAACACTACCCAATGGCTACTTGGCACACCTTGTTGAGCAAGAAAAACCTTACAAATGGGGTTTTTATTCACTTTCGTGACCTAACTATTCTAACACTCATGAAACTTGTGTAGGGTATCATTCAATACCTATACAATAATACTAACACAAGTGATCCCAAATAATTTGGTGCATCAAAGATTAGTAGGCCTAGTTCAAGTGGATCTAAGGTGATGTACTAGGTGAGTTCAATCTCACATCTCATTATGATGAGTACCTTGGCATACCAAGAGTATCTATCAAGAATTAGGGATCCCATTTTGAGATAGGAGAATTCAAATTGAAACTAGTTCTTCATTGAGCTCATAATTTCCTTATAAGTGAAATACATGAGCTAACATTTGAAGAATCAAGGAATTGCAAGGTTAATGTCATATGAATCATCTTGGATATCAATAATATCACTCTCTCATTTCTATCATTCATTTCCCTCATGATTTCTTATTTTCTTTACTCAAGGAATCAAGACTTATTCATTCACCATAGTTATAGAAAGATTTCAAGAAGTAAAAGGATTCATCCCAAGGAGAGTGCTAGATCTCGTTTGTCTCCAATCAATCTCACCAGGTGATATTACCCATTTTTATGTTTTTTCCATTGGACTAATATGTTGTTATTCCCTCCATTTCTTGTGTTCGAATTAAATTCTTGTTGTTTATATTGTTATATAATTGCATACATGTTTCTTTTATTTTATCTTCTATTTTAAAACTCTTGTGTTTGTCCCACAACTAACCATTGTCCATTGTCTAGCTTGTAGCCTAGCTAGATCAAGGGTTCTTTCTCACCAACCAACACAAACATCATGTGAAAAACCCTACATCATATCCCTACAACTATGACTAATAGAAATGAACATATATAACATTATTTCACTACCTTCTCACTAATTTTAGTTTAGGCACATTTTCTTTGAGTTTTGAGTTTGTTGTATAGCACCATTCATTTTATTGGTCACCTTGTAGCTTGGATAGGTTCAACAATTGTGAAACTATCATTGGACCCTCAATCACCTAGGAATTCACTTAAGTTTTTTGCCTCCCTCCTTTGTTAAGAGGGATCCTTCTTCTTTTCATCTCTCTGATAAGGAATATTGGATCTCCTTCAAATCTTAATTCTATTTTGTCAATGTGAATTCATCTTTGTTAGGTTTGTCCTCTACTAGATTTCCTTGTTTGAGCTCTATCTTGTTCATATTATCAATTGTTTGACCATCCATGATGGTTTCACTCAACCCACCTAACCTACTGTTGTAACCTGGGTCTACATCCCCCGCCGCTCCTCTCTTTTTCCTATGCCCTCATCAATTTTTCCTTTTTCTAGTTGTTTAAGTCAATTTCCCACTACTGAGTGTCTTAGCCCTTATTCGTTTTTTGAGTCTTCGCACATTTTTGTTTCTGTTTTTCTGGAAGGATAAAATACATGTCATATTTGTTTCAGAATGCTTTTCATCACGTGCACCATTGATTGAGATCACTGCAAGTCTACCAATCCTTTTTCTATGCACAGTAAATGTTCATGCACATGACACACCAATCCAGAGCAACAAATTTTGGGCTCAGAACGTGGGAACAAACAGGTTAATTTTGACGGCGGAGATCCATTAGGTCGAATAAATCAATGGCTCTCGTCCATTTGGGTTCCATAATCGTGTGGTTTTTAATATCAATTTTGAAGTAATAAGTTCCCGAAGACCTGAAGCCTTCGAAAGTCCCGGAGAGCTAAATGTCGAAGAGCCGAAGAGCCAAAGAGTCGAAGCATGTGGCACGTTCACCAATTAGGAATCATGGAAGAAGATCATCCACTTCGGTGTTTTTCCTCTGGGAGATATTCACACATAATATTCATAAACTCCTGAACTATCGAAGCCCAGAGAGCCAAATTCCCAAAGCACGTAACAACCAGTAGTCGAGAAACATGGCACACTCATGAGTCATGACATGTGGCATTCATCCCAGGTCATTTGGTTGTGTCATTCACCCATTTCAATGTGACACGTGTCACCTTTCTTTCTAGGACACATCAACAGTTGTGACGTCAGGCCACCACGTCACTTCAATGATTTTCCTCTAGGAGGTTTTTCATGCTTCACATTTGAAACTCCCAAAGCCTAGACTTCCAAAGAGAATATGGACCATTCTTTCATCATGACACGTGGTGATAGATCATTCAGTTTGGAGATTTTACTTTGGAATATTTTTCAAGTTTCACATTCAAAACATCTGAAGCCCGAAAGTCTGAAGTGAATTTGGACCATTGATCCCTAGTCAACGAGAACCATCAATCCTTGCTACAAGCAAATATCACTCGAATCACAGATCGTCATCATATCGATGACCACGCTTCATTGCGGGGACGGAAACTGCGCGAGCATTAATTTTCCTAAGAAGTCCCGCAATTGGAACCATGGTATTTTTGGAAGGATACGTGGCAGCTTATGGTGTATTGCAGGCCCAAAGGCAGTCTGGATCCAAACCACCCTCAACAAATCCCATAATCACGTGCTTGAATGACATCAGATCACCGTGTCGCCTCTGCTCATCCCACTCAAAACTCTCACTCATATCACTACTCTACACTTGTCCTCCATTAACCCCCACATTGATCTCCATCGACAGTGGCCCACCTCTTCAGATCAACAGTCCTTATCGCAACTTAGACCCCCCTCGGACCATTCTACCTTTAACGATGGGGGGGCATCTGAGCAAGTGCTTTTCCCATCATGGGCCCTACCTAATGTGGAGAATCCTCAAGAAATCGGACCCCCCACTCTCTAATACACTTATAGCCTACCCTCCCCTCCAAGCTCCCCCCGGTCTATTTTTCAATACCGCCCCCTCTCACCTTTCGCCACCTATTCTCCACTCACTTCCCAACCTATCTACTCCTCCTCTCCGTATGTGCCACCTATATCCTTAACTACACATTTACAACTCCATACTCTTGATACCTCCATCGTATTCACACATCCTCTCACTTTGACATCTGTCTTCACACATCATCTACCCTCGCGTCCATTCATCCTGTCTCTCAATTGGATGTTCACCTCCACGTCTCCCCTCATGCCCGATGGGATGAAAACCTTTCCAGTGAAGCTATTTCACAGGTAAAGATGGAATCTGACAGGGTCAATATAGAATGCACTTGGCTTCTGAAATATCAATCATAGATAGAGAGTTAAGTCTCAGTCATAGGTCTACGCAGATTAGTTTCAGAAACACTTCAACAAACTCTTCTCATACAATTGGTTATCTCCAGTGACCTCCAACAACTCATAGACATACCTTTGTTCAACACTGAGTTCTTCTCTATCACTATGAGGCCTATTTTCGGCCACTCAGTTCCTCTAGCACATGCATCAATTCTGTCACAGAGACAATAGTAGTTTTATTTGATTAATTCCAACATTTTCCTAGATTAGATGCAAGAGTGGTCTTCTATGTGTGATAATAACCACGCTTGTTGATTAAGTCCAGTGTCTTAGTAAAGTAAATTATTTGATTTACAAATAGTTCCCTAAATTTAGGACTCAGTCCCCTAAGGACGAGATCCTCTGCGACTCTTTTAAATAGTTAGTTTTTAGATATTGTAAAGGTCATATTTTTTGAGGAAAGAATAGAAATACAACAGACTAGTTGGACCCATTTTATGCACAGATTAAAGCTCTCTTCCTGGTGAACATACTCTTGATGATAGTGTTTTGTTCAACTCTTCATGTGTTTTCATTCTTATCTTGAATACATTTTTTTATTTTTGCAACGTACATTTCATTTCCTTTTAGCTATTGTATGACTTGTTTTTACTGATATGCAACCTGTCAAACAACTAATGCTTTGGTGAAAATTTGTTTTCTGCAAACTGTGGGAGTTATTGTGTTTTTATACATGTTTGATGTATTGAAATGATATTTTAAGTATTGAACTTCTTGCAACATATTATTCATTGAGTAGTTTGTTGTTTCTCTCTATTTTCTATTATTTCACTGGTCTGTCATTAGTGTGCCATCAGCCAAGGAGGTCCCTCATCCACATCATTCTTCCAACCCAACCTTGCCTTTGTCTTGATAGAATAACCCTCTGACCAACCAAAAAAAAGTTAAAGAAACAATCATTCTAAACTGATAGGTGGCCTAGCTTTTCCCTTTAGCAGTTAGGTGTATACCTTAGGACCAACATCTTCTGGCTCCATTGTCGGGGAACAGAGTAACGAAATATATTTCCCTAGGAGAATGAAAATTGATCAACTCTGACCTTTGATGGTGAACAAATATCAGACACCAATAGACTTCCATCTTTCACCTGATGACTTCACTAAGTAAAATATAAAGAAGAAATATTGGCAGCCAAAAAGGGATTCAACAGATCCAAATATGAAAATAGTAAAGCCAAGAAGGATGATTCTAACCCTGCGAATAACATAGTGGGCTCTGAACATGAAAGGAAACTAAGGAAATCCATTGTAGCTCACAGATATGCTTTCCCCCTCAAGGGAAAAGGTGCACACCAAGAGAATACTTCAAACCATCATCATGAGCAACTTGAATTTGCTAGACATGAGAATCATATTTATAATGGGACTCAGACATATCCTACTCCTGATTCCACTTCAACATCTAGTCCTGCATCCACTCCTATATTTCCAATAAATTTTTAGATTCCTATTGTTCAAGCCATGGTCGTTAATAGGATGGATGTCATAATTGATTCCATATATGCACCCTTAGTGCTACTTGTAGTTTTACATGCACTTCCAACCACATATTACATGAAATATATGCCAAGATATAATGGGGAGAGTGAAATAACTGTTGAAGAACATCTGGTAGCCTTTACAGTTTTGCAGACAACTTTAACATTGATTATTCATATGCGTGGATGAGGTTTTTTGTACAGAGTTTGGATGAGGAGGTTAGAAAATGGTTCAGAATTCTTCCTCCAACCTCCATTGCAAATATTGAGGCATTAGATGAAGATTTTATAAAGCAATGGGGAGATAGGAGAGATTATCTCTATTACATCATTGAATTTGGGGCTCTAAAGAGAAAAAATGGTGAATCTATTTTAGACTTCAATAAGAGATTCAATAAAATGTATAGTAGAATCCTAGATGAAATCAAACCAACTGAAGCTTCTGCCAAGATCACTTATGATAATGCATTTGATGCAGAATTCTCCCTCCTCTTGAGAGAGAGAAGATCAACCACACTGTTATCCATGCAGGAAGGAGCCATTGAAGTTGAATCTAATATTTTGGCATCAGACGGATTAAAGACTAGATCTGAAAAAAGAGAAGAAAAAATAGAGAGACGATGCCCCTACCTCCTCTAACCCATCTACAGTTGATCCCAAACTTGAAGAGATGACTAAGACTTTGAAGGATCTAACTTCTAAGATAACTAATCTAACATGGGAATCCAAATAGCCAAACAAAACCTTTCAAGGGGCTGGTAATAGAAATCAGAACCAATTTAGAAGACCTAATGATGCTCCTCAAGTAATGCAGAGAGAAAGGAGAAATGTTGATGATCAAAGGGTAGCGCCTCCTTTCCAAAACAATCAGATTGAGGAGATAGATGAAGACAATAATGTTGTGGACAATACTTATGTGCTTTTCAATAAGACATATTATTATACTAGTCACTTAACACAACAAGAATATGAGGTAGCACAATTGTTAAATCAATTTGATGATCAAATAAGGGAAGAGGGAATTATTCAAGGTCAACCCAAGAATAAATACGATTTGAGGACGAGAAATGGAGCTTCCAAGGCCACCACCTCTGATCAAGGAAAACAAGCAAAATCCCCTCCCAAGACAAATCCAAATAAAGCTATACCATCTAAAACTCAACCATCTCCACTATCAAAACCTCTTACCCCTTAAACAAAGGAAGATGATAAGCCATCAACCTATTTCAACTTGGAACATGGGCTGAGAAAAATCAAGATTCATGTCCCTTTGACAGAATTGTTAAAAAATGAACCTTACAAGAAATCCATCATGAAAGTTCTACAACCTACTCCTTCTAGTGTATCTTCTGATGTCATTAGTCTACAAGATGAAAACCCAACCATTATTGTGGGTCCACACATTGAGTATGGGTCCAATGCTTCTCCTCCTTTCTATATATCTTTGAATGTCCATGATAAGATCCTGCACAACTGTCTTATGGACTCAGGAGCCTCTCACAATGTCATGCCTAAAGTTGTTATGGAAGAAATAAGTATGGATATTACCAAGCTTTACCAAGACCTATACTCCTTTGATTCCAAGAAAGAAAAATGCCTGGGATTGATAAAGGATATGGTGTTTTCTCTAGCACAATTACCCATGAAGAGTATAGTGATGGACATTATGGTGGCCGATATCCCCCCAAAGTTTGGCATGCTATTATCCAGAACTTGGGCTCAGAAGGTTGGAGGATCATTGCAAATGGACTTGACATATGCTTCCATTCTTGTGTTTGGTGGTGATCAAAGGAGGATATACATAGAGGTAAGGTTAGCCTACATAGTCAGTGATCATCAAAACCCAAGAAATCACCCCATTTATGTTGTTGAGGATGGGATTGGTTCATCTATTTTTCATTTAGATGATGATGAACCTGAAATATCAGTCAGCCAACGCAGAGATCAACCAATGGATGGTCAACAAAATGAGGTGTGGAATATGTATTTCGATGGATCTTCATCAAAAGATGGATTTGGTGCAGTTATTCTCCTCATTTCCCCTTCAGAAGAAGTTATAACCCTCTCTTATAAGATAGAGTTTGAGACTACTAACAATATAGTTGAATATGAAGTTCTAGTATTGGGGTTGAAGGCTACCAAAAACATGGCCATTGATTGTTTAGAAGTTTTTGGTGATTCTGATTTGGTCATCAATCAAGTGAGGAATGTCTATCAAGCTAATTAATAGAGGCTCAAACAATATAGGAATGAGGTATGGGACCTGATCAGTAATTTTTTTCTATCATTTAACCTCTCTTTCATTCCCAGATAACAGAATCAGAAAGCTAATTCTATGGCCTTAGCTGCTAGCACGTTCAGGCCTTTCATTAGACCAAACATTAAATATCAGGTGGAATTCAAACATAGAACAACCATACCAGACAACATAAAGAACATAAAGTCTTTAGTGATGATTTAGAGTTGCATAGAATTCTTCACACCATTGATGAATTCTCCAATATCTCAATTGATCAAGGAGGTCAAGAAGATGAAAATGAGAAATTAGAAGATCAACTATCCTCTCATCTGCTAAAGACAATGGGTTGGTCATGATGTTGTGGAGCTGAAAACTAATCACATTCTGAGAGGAGTAGTGCCATTGGAAATATTGTTCAACAACAATGATGTTTACAAATGAAATTCCATGAAGAATCAAGAAGAGGAGGTGGCAAAGTGCAATATTGGGACCACTAAGAATCCTAAGATCATCAAGTTGTCCAAAGCATTGGTTGCAGAACAAAAATACAGGTATTCCAGTCTCATTAAAATGTTCGCTGATACTTTTTCATGGTCCTATGAAGATTTGAAGACATTTGATACTGACATCATCCAGCACAAGATCCCTCTAAAAACTAGCTCCAAGCCATTCAGACAGAATATTAGATAATTTAATCCCATGTTAATGTCCATAATTGAGAAAGAGATAAAAAGAAGGTTGGATGCCAAGATTATTGTACCATTGAGGTATTCAAACTAGGTGGCCAACTTAGTGCCTATAAGGAAGAAAAGTGGCGATATATGCTTATGTGCTGATTTCAGAAATCTCAATAAGTGTTCTTTGAAGGAAAATTATCCCCTCCCTAATATGGATCATATTTTACACATTGTGGTAGGTGCACACATAATTTCCTTGTTGGATGGATACTCTGGTTATAACCAGATATCAGTTTGTGAGGAAGACAAAGAAAAGACAACATTCACCACCCGATGGGGAACATTCATGTATGACAAGATGTCCTTTGAGATCATGAATGCAGGGGTCACTTTTCAAAGGACCATGTCATAGCTTTTGTGGGAAAGAAACACAAATTTACGGTCATATACCTAGATGACATTACCATTTTTTCCAAGTCCGATGAGGAACATTTGCAACATTTGGAGCAAGTTTTAAAGAAATGCACAAGGTATGGGATAGCTCTCAATCCTAGGAAGTCTCACTTTTCCATGCCAGAAAGGAAGCTCCCGAGCCACATCATATTAGTGGGAGGCATAAAAATTGATCCAAAGAGGGTTTGTGCCATTCAATAAATTGACATCCCCAGAAATAAAAAGGTTTTCCAGTATTTTATTGGTAAGATAAACTTCCTCAAATGCTTTGTGCCAAATTTTTCTGAAATTCTGAAGCCTATTACTAACATGTTTAAGAAATATGTTGTGATAAAATGGCCTTTGGAGGAGAAATCTCTTTATAAACAATCAATCAAGCTTTAGTTGAAGCACCTGTATTGGCCATCCCTGACTATACCAAAGATTTCTTCATCTTTTCCTTTGCCTCAGATGAAACAGTTGTTGTTGTACTGCTGCAAAAAAATGAAGAAGGGCATGAGTATCCCATAGCCTTTTTTAGAATATCCCTTCGAGGTGTTGAGATCAAGTATGATATATTAGAGAAACAGGCTTATGCACTGGTCAAAGCACTCAAGGCCTTCATGGTTTATGTGCTATAGTCTAGCATAACAACCTTTGTTCCTAGCAGCAATGTCAAAGAGATTTTGTTCCATCCAAACAATGAGGGGAAACGAGGAATATGGATCGCCAAACTATTGGAGTATGACTTGCACATAAATCCCACCAAGATGATTAATGGGTAAGGAATGGCCAAATTTCTATCAGAATCAAAATGCAAGGTGCTAGAATTGCATCAAACCTTCACCTAATCAGATGCACCCATCATACAACTTGAACAAGACAACTTACAGCTATTTGAAACCTACTCTTCTTTTCCTTGGTATAAAAATATCATCTATTTTCTACATCATTTCAAATTCCCCCCAAATGTGAAGAAGACGAAGGCCGGGTCTCTCAAATTGAAATCTATCAAATTCTGCATCTCAAACCAGAACCTGTATTGGAGAGATCCTGCTAGAATCTTGTTAATATGCCTTGATGAAAATGAATCTAAACAAGTCATGACAGAGATGCACAGAGGAGAAGCGTGTGGAGGGCACCAACATTGGAAGGCCACAACGCTCAAGATCCTGAGGGCAGGATACTTCTGGACCACCCTTTTCTTTGATGTGTTTTCCACTATTAGAGCCTGCAATGAATGTCATATTTTTCTAGGGAAACAAAAGTTACTATCACTGCCCCTAAAACCTATCAAAGCCAATAGTCTATTTCAGCAATGGGGGTTAGACTTCATAGGAGAAATAAATCTACCCTCTAGTGGACAACACAAGTGGATCCTCACTACCACTGACTACTTCACCAAATGGATTTAATTTGTGCCCACTAGGAATGCCACTGAAAAGGTAATCATGAATTTCTTGGAAACTAATATTTTTTCCAGATTTGGTTGCCCCAGTAAGCTTGTAACAGAAAATTCCCAAGCATTCAAGTCCAAATCCATGATTTAATTCTATGGTAGTCACAACATTACCTTGACACAATCCACACCCTATTACCCTCAGGGAAATGGCATGGAAGAATCATCAAACAAGACTCTCATCAAGATCATTAAAAAGTTATTGAATGAAAGCAAGAAATCATGGGACTCTAAACTCAAATATGCCTTATGGGATGATAGGATCAGCAATAAGAAGTCTCTGGGAACCTCACCATTCCATCTTGTTTATGGAATAGATGTTGTTTTTCCTACTCATCTCGGTATACCAGTCCTGAAATTCTTCCAGGAGGATATTGAGGAGCCCAATGGCATCCAACAAAGGATCTTCCAGATTATAGAAGTTCATCAGAGAAGAGAGGCACTTGATCAGATAACAAAAGCATACCATAATAATATCAAATCAACCTTTGATAAGAAAACCAAGAAGGATATTTTTCAGGAAGGTGACCTGGTTTTGAGGTGGGATGCCAAAAGGGACGACAAGTCCAAGCACGGTAAATTTGAAAACCTATGGTTTGGCCCTTTTAAGGTGATTGAAGTTTTGGAAAACAACACGTTCATCCTGCATAATCTAGATGATACAGAGATCTTTGGAGGCCCAGTAAATGGGTGCTCCCTAAAACACTATTTTGTTTGAGGATGGGGGAAGGTCCCTCTTGTACCATAAACACTTTCATTTATTGTTGATTTTGATTAGTTAGTGGTGTGTGAATAAAGACTCCATATCCCAACAAGGCACTGAGGTGTAGTTTCAGTTTTTAATATAATAAAATGCATGGCTGAGGGACAATAATAGATACGCAGGGATGACAGACATAAACGAGGGTAAGTGATGAAAGGTAAGATCGGTTATCTAATATCAAGGCACCGATCTACAGTTCTTATCACCTCATAGGGACACGCTATCCCCAATTGGAGCCAATGTTGTAACCTAGGTCTGCATCCCATGCCTCTCCTCTCTTTTTCCTATGTCTTCATCAATTTTTCCTTTTTCTGGTTGTTTAAGTCAGTTTCCCACTACTGAGTGTCTTAGCCCTTATTCATTTTTTGAGTCTTCACTCATTTTTGTTTCTATTTTTCTAGAAGGATAAAATACATGTCATATTTGTTTCAGAATGCTTTTCATCACGTGCACCATTGATTGAGCTCACTGTAGGTCTACAAAGACTTTTTCTATGCACAAGAAATGTCCATTCACATGATGCAGCAATCTAGAGTAGAAACTTTCGGGCTCAGACTGTGGGAACAAACATGTTAATTTTCGAGGACGGAGATCCATCAAATCGAATAGATCAATGACTCTCGTCCATTCGGGTTCTAGAATCATGTGGCTTTTAATATCAAGTTCAAAGTAATAAGTTCCCAAAGAACTGAAGCCTTTGAAACTCCCAAAGAGCTGAATGTTGAAGACCTGGAGAGTCGAAGAGCCAAAGAATATGGCACCTTCACCAGTCAGGACAAGTGGAAGTAGATCATCCACTTTGGTGTTTTTCCTCTGGGATATATTCATGCATAACATTCATAAACTCTCGAAGTCTCAAATCCTGGAGAGTTGAAGTCCCGAAGCACATAACAACTAGTAGTCAAGAAACGTGGCACACTCATGAGTCATGACATGTGGAATTCATCACAGGTCATTTGGTTGTGTCATTCTCCCATTTCTACATGACACGTGTCACCTTTCTTTCCAAGACACAACAACAACCATGACGTCAGGCCGCCACGTCACTTTGGTGATTTTCCTCTGAGAGGATTTTCATGCTTCACATTTGAAACTCCTGAAGCCCAAATTTCCAAATATAATCTGGATTGTTCATTCATCATGACACATGGCGACATATCATTCACTTCAAATATTTTCCCCCAAAATATTTTTCATGTTTCACATTCAAAACATCTGAAGCCTGAAAGTCCGAAGTGAATATGGACCATTGATCCCAACTCAACAAGAACCATCGATCCTTGCAGCAGTTAAATATCACTCGAATCAAAGATCATCATCAGATCAAGGACTAGGCTTCATTGCGCTGACGTAAAATGCTTGAGCGTTAATTTTCCTAAGCGGTCCTACAATTGGAACCATGGTATTTTTGGAAGGGTACATGGCATCTTGTGGTGGATTACAAGCCTAAAGGCAGTCTGGCTCCAAACCACCCTCAACAGATCATGCAATCATGTGCTTGAATGACATCATATCATTGCATTGCCTCCGCTCATCCCACTCACTACTCTTGCTCCTCTCATCACCCGACACTTGTCCTCCATTAACCCCCACACTGATCTCCATTGACAATGGCCCACATCTTCAGATCAATGGTCATTATCACAGATCAGAACCCCCAAGAATTCTACCTTTAACAGTGGGAGGGGGGGTCTAAGCAAGTGGTTTTCACATCGCGGGCCCTACCTAACGTGACAGATCCTCAAGAACTCGGACCCCCCCCCTCTCTAATCCGCTTACCTCCGCCCTCTGAGCTCCCTCTGGGTTGTTTTTCAATACCTCCCCCTCTCGCCTTTCACCACATGTTCTCCACTCACTTCCCAACCTATCTACTCCTCCTCTCCCTACGTGTCACATGTATCCTTCACTACACATTGCCAAATCCATACTCTTGATACCTCCATCATATTCACACCTCCTCTCACTTTGACATCTGTCTTCACACATCATCTACCCTCGCGTCCATTCATCCCATCTCTCGATTGGATGTTTGCCTCCATGTCTCCCCTCATGCCCGATGAAAACCATTCCAACGAAGCTATTTCACAGGTACATATGGCATCTGACAGGGTCAATATAGAATGCGCTTGGCTTTCGAAACCTCAGGCAGAGACAAAGAGTTAAGTCTCAGTCATAGGTCTACGCAGATTAGTTTCAAAAACACTTCAGCAAACTCTTCTCTTGCAGCTGGTTATATCTAGTGACCTCCAACATATAGTAGACATGTCTTTGTTCAACAAAAAGTTGTGATCTATCACTCTGAGGCCTATTTTCGGTCACTCATTTCCTCTAGCACATGCATCAGTTCTGTCGCAGAGACAATAGTATTTTTATTTGATTAAGTCCAACATTTTCCTAGATTAGATGCAAGAGTAGTCTTATGTGTGTGATAAGAACCACACTTGTTGATTAAGTCCAGTGTCTTATTAAAGTTAATTATTTGATTTACAAACAATTCCCTAAATTTAGGACTCATTCCCCTAAGAAAGAGAACCTTTGCGACTCTTTTAAATAGCTAGTTTTTGGATATTGTAAAGGTCAGATTTTTCGAGGAAAGAGTAACAATACAACAGACTGGTTGGATCTGTTTTATGCATGGATTAAATATCTCTACCTGGTGAACAGAATCTTGATGACAATGTTTTGTTCAACTCTTGATGTGTTTTCATTCTTATCTTAAATACAATT
>JZKD02S0348324.1:238674-255486 GCA_000966675.3 Picea glauca
AGCGCTTCCTGCTGCTTTGTTGCTTTATGTAGCTCGACTAATTTTTTATGTGCCTGATACTACATTTCATGGTCGACGATAACCTATAATTTGTGCAGTGCTCTTGATGGAATCCATGTCAGGACCAATTAGATGTGGTCCAAATTCTTCAGTGGTGTCTGTCGCACTATTTCATCCATTCGTAGCATGATCGGTTTTATGTGGACCATTGCGTTTGCGTGTGGCATTGGGAGGGTTGGGTCTCTTTGTTTGACTGCCATTATTTTGTTGGTTTGTGTTGTCGACGACTCTATGCCTCTGTTGCTACTTTCTCTTTGGGCCTCTCCAAGTGTCCTGATGATCTGTCCTATTTCTGCCAGCTCTTTTTGTAGATTATCCCAGTGATGTGTTGCATGGTCAAAGTCTTCTGCTAGACAATCCTGGACCATTCTGGCCATCATTTCTCCATCGTCCTCCATGATCGTATAGTCTGATGATTCTCATTGCACCTTTGATTTCTTCCCTGCGCTTGCAGCCTGTACAACCGGTCTCTTAGTTCCCCCTGGCTCCTGTGTGATGGGGTTTGGGGTAGTCTCCTGTGCTCCCTTATCTTGTTTTGGCTGTTCGTTGGTCTCTTTCTGCCCCTTCTGGGTTCCTATCTGCTTTGACCCTTCATTTTCCTGAGTCAGTTTGTTTTGGCCCGTCCTTGGTTTCTTGGGCATTGGGATTTGCGGAGGCTATGTTTCCGCTTGCACTGCTTATTCTTCTGTAGTCCTTCTGGTACTTGCCAGGGAATGGATGCGATCCTCCATTCATCAGGCCATTCACTGATGACCATGTCTATATTACCTTATGTGATGCAGTAGTGCATTGATAGCCACTTTTTATATGGATCCTACCTTGGTTGTATCCACATGGCTTGACGTGTAGCCCAGAAGTAAGCGATGTCCCCATATCACACAATAGCTTCTGGTGTTATTCTCCATGACCATCTAATAGCTTCCTAGATGTACCATAGGTATTATTCAAAGATGATTCCAATTTCCCTCTTCTGTCTCTTCTGTGGCCCAGATCTCAGTACTAGGTATCTCGCTCCCTCTAGCTGTGGTCTAGTAGAAAAAACTACATGATTTGGTTCCCACCATCCCATGAAGGCTATGAGGGTGAGAAGCCATGAGTAATGGAATTCTGTGCTGAGTTCCTATGCTTCCTTACAGTCCACTTGAAAAAAATTTAACAAATAAGGTGCCCATCTCACAAAGGTGTCGTCTGCACACTGAGCTGCAACTGTGATGACTCCAGCCGATACTTCATCTTTGCAGCATTTTCTTAACAAATAAAAGGATAAGATATTTGTGCCCAATTGTGTTGCTACATTGTTGATCTGTTTGATTATAATGGCTCTTGTCCCCCTCATGGTGCCATATTTATCCTTCATTTCCTTTGCTAACGCTTTTTCCTTGGATTTATCGTCCAAAATCAACGCGAGATCCATACCCCAACTTGGTTGTCCTGTTATTTGTGCAATAAGCTCAATTTTTATGGGGATGGGTCTATCCAACCATATATCCCCTCCACGCGTAACTTATAACAACTTATTAATGCATGTTGTTGCATACTGGCCTCTACCAAAGTGCGAAAGTTTCAACAACCCTAAAATGTCGGTTCGGTCCAGTCCAACTTCCCACTGATGTGGCTGGCTGATTGTTTCTCCAAGTTGGTTGACCACTATATTCTACATAAAAACCCTTGGCGCAAGTTCTGGGTACTTGGTGTCATCTAAGAAGTCATGGTTGGAATACTTGAGCTTCCCAATGTGACCCAGTAGCTTTGACTTTACCTGTACTCCCTCTGGTATGTGTGGTACCACAATTTATTCTATCAGTTTCTTATGAGGTGAGATCAATATCAAAACTTTGTCTTCCTACTATGGTGGTTGGTACGAAGTTCCAGAAATTGCTGGTTGTTGCCATGTAAGCCATTGTTGGCCCTTGACCAAGTTGTGGAAGATACTTTTTCATATTTGATCGTTTTTGGGACTTCGACGCCCTATCGAAGGAAGCGCGCAAGTTGAAGTAGAGATCACAGGATCTCAATACACTTTTAGGCCCCTTTTTAGGGTTTGGGTTAATGTGATGGGAAAGGGATGTCAGCCCGTGGGTTTACCCACACTTAGGCCCACTTTTGTATGTATAAATAGATGTCTAGGCAAGGTAGAAGAGAGTCGATGGCTTAGTGCTAGTAATTAGATCTTTATGAACGAATGTGGATTGTAAATGATTTGTGCATGATTGTAAGATACTTGTAGAGCTTAGTGCAAGTTGTTGTAGGAGGTTGTGAAAAGTTTTGTGCCGAAGTGCAAGGAAGAAGGATCTAGCGAGCTACCCGGATATTTTGTTCTGTGCAGAGTAAGGGTTGTTGAGGCTCTGTGCTATAACTACTTGACTGAGATAATAAATAAGAAGAGTTGGTGGACATATCCCCAGGGTGGGGGTGAACCATGTAGATCTGTGTGTGATGCTTTGTGATTTGATTAAATGTGTTTACTTCTTCTTCTGCTAAGTGATTTGATATTTGTAGGAATCTCTGGTTATTCTTTTTTCTCCTAGATGTGTATGAATGTTAGACCTGATGTGTATAAAGATGCTTAGTGTTGATCTACTGGTTTTGATCTAGCTTACTTTTGCTAAGTGATTGAATACTATAGATTAGTGTGAATGTTGTGAAGCTTTGTCTTATAAGAGAAGTGGTTATTGAATGTATCTTGAGGAACTAACAATGCTAAGTGCTCTAGTAAGATATATAATCACATATCTGTGTCCCAGTTAAGTTTGCAGACACCTGATTCTTGCAACCACCCCTGCCTCTACCTTGGGTGAGACTTCATCTACTTTCACAGGTGTTGCCAAAAGGGTCGGTAGTTAGGGTTTTTTTGGTGCATTGTTGTAGTGTTGAACCCTGGGTTTTCCCCTATACCAACAAATGGTTTTGTTTCCAGGACTGGAACTGTGATGGATGGGAACTGAGAAAGAAAATATTTGTGCAAATATTCGATCTAAAAACCGGGAAAGCTCTATGCGTAGATTTTTTTCTCTAGTGCACAGTGTTATACTTAACCTATGAAGCTTTGTGCCAAGAAAGAAAGGTCAGATCTGTAGAAAAGAGGTAATATATGTAAGCTTTGTGCTCTGATAGAGGTAAGAATAGTCAAAAGTTTTTAGATCTGGAAGCTTTGTGCTCTGCAAAAGTAAAATAAGTGAAAAATTTTGTTTCTAGAGTATGGATCTAGGTATGTTTGATAGATTCTATCCTAGCTTGGAAACTAGGGCTTTGATAGATGAAATAAAGTTTGATATGAATATATCTGATAGATATGTTATACATATGCATAGAAAGATTGTCTGGACTAAAAAGCGGATGCAGGATCCTCGAAAGAAATTTTTGCAGGCTAGCTACCATAACCCTAGTGCGTAGTACAAAAGAGGTTGGGGAACATTTAAAAGAAAGAGAGGATTAAACCTCTGTTATAGTTACAAAAGACTGGGACATCTTGATAAGGAATTCCCTGGTGGAAGACCTAGTTGTCTCTGTTTCAAAGCTTTGGACCATGAAGTATGAGATTTCCCTAGAATGATTGCTAA
This sequence comes from Picea glauca, assembly GCA_000966675.3. Lineage (NCBI taxonomy): Eukaryota > Viridiplantae > Streptophyta > Pinopsida > Pinales > Pinaceae > Picea > Picea glauca. Next base: position 242,295 of record JZKD02S0348324.1, read on the forward strand.
AATGGAAAGCATGAATCTGAAAGAAGAAAACCCTAAGGTAGATCCAGAAATAATAGAAACCCAGAGAGAATCATACAAGATGTTACTATAGATAGAAGACACCTTGAATGATCACCGATATGTTATATTATCAGAGGTTTTTAACAAGAAAGAATGCATCAAGGTAAGAATAGGAGACTTCGACGTTGACTGTGTTCTAGATGAGGAAACACAGGTGAATGTTATGACAGAAAGAACTTGGGAAGCTATAGGGAGGCCTGTTATGACCCCTTCACTAAGTGGAATAGGATTATTCAAAGGGAAACTAGTGAACCTATATGGAAGGATCAATTAGATATATATGAATGCTAATGGAACTTCAACGAAAGAAGATTTTGAGATTATCAAATTTATTGAGGACAACGCCACATTTACTAGGTTACTTGGAAATCCTTGGATTGAAAGAGATCAAGCCAGAAAGAAGAAAGACTAAATTTTTTTAGAACAATAGAGATAAGAGTTAAAAGACTTCATGACCAGAAGGATAGCGCAGTTGATTGAAGAATAGGAGAACATATCGAATCTATATCACACTAGTAACCCAAATGTCAAAGTTATCAGAACACCAAAGGACTCATAGAATATTAAAGTTTCTATCTCAGATAAAGAAGAGATGTTATACCTAAACCCTAAGAAAGAACCTCAGCAGTGCAAAGTAACTATATCCAAGGAAAATAAGAGTCAGAATGGGAAAAGAACTACTGAAATGAAGCTAGAAAGTTAAGTAAGAAGCTCACTGGAAAGGAAGCTAGAAAGTTAAGTAAGAAGAAGGAAAACATTGAAAAGTTGCAGGAGATTCTAGATAGAAAATCATAGAAAGAAAAATTGCAGAATGGGAGCTTCGTTGAGATATCAGAAAAACAACCTATGGCACTTCGTTGTGCTGAACCAATATATCCGTTGGACCAATATACCCATTTCACTTCCTCCCCAAACGGATATAAAATAATTAAAGGATCATCACTAGACCATTGGACCGCACCATAACAAACAGATCAACGTTAATGGAAACTTCATGCCCGTTGCAAGCAGACCATTGCCAAATTTATTACTTATTTCATCATGCCATGCATGAAGAACACTTTTTTCCAATTGAGAATTAGAATCCCACTGAATAGTAGTTGTATACAGTGGTCATTGTGATCTGGTTGGTCATCCTAGTACAGTGTCTGAGATCACTGTGAACCCCGACTAATTTTTCTTTCCGAGCGTGTTGTACGATGAATTTAGCACAGCTGAAGAATCTGCAAGAGAGGTACTCGCTAGCCTCAGAATCAAAAGAGTCATGTCAAAACGAGGATTTTCTATAGGTTTATAGGCATCCTCGATGAGAGGAGTGCAAGCCTCCTTGTCGACTTCTCGAGCAGGAACATCCCGAGTCGGCACAGAATGCAAAACCAAACATAAAGATGATATGGCTAATGCGAGGTTGGTTCCATCCATCCTACCTACTTACATACCACCTCTGAGCAGTGCGATCAATAGGGAAAGTGTGCCTAGAGACTTCGAGTACACTCTAGTCACTGCGTACATGTCGAAAGGGGTACGCGCAGTCCGTGTAGATTAGGACAATATTGCAGCATTGAAGTTTAGTGACTTCAACCCGGGGGATCGTAAAGTCTACAAAACACTTTCCCTATACAAGTACCTAACCATAACTAAGGGAAAGAACTTGAATATTATCCCTCAATAATGGACTATGAGCCTTGCGTAGTCCACTCTGTTGAATGTCATGAATATCCCACATTTCAGACGTCGCTAATAAGTCAATGCATATGTTAATCTACTCCTGGTGAGCTACCACAGAGGATACCTATGGTTGAACTGTTGCATCACAGTTGATCCAGTGTTGATCAATAGGATCACAGGCCTTAGCATGCAGGGCCCTGATCCCCATGAATACTATCCTTGAAATACCGCAGACTGTGCTCTTTCTTAGAATATCAAATAAGTTTATGGCGATGTTGAGAAAGGAGCGCGAGGATATAAGGTAGCCTCTATTTAGAGTGGCACAGTGTGCCTTGCACGTCATTTGATCGTAGGGAAGTCATTCACAAGAATCGACCCACGCAAGTATCCAACTTTGTAGTTGACCTCAGGAAAGTGCGCAGAAGGACTACAAATGAACTGGGTGAAGTACTTGGTGAATCAACTAGAGATCGACTGTGGGGAATCCTAGGATTAGGGGCATGAATTCCATTTTAGATGGATATTGTTACTTATAGCTTTCGTTGCATGGGAGCTACTAGAATATGCAACCTTCCTAGACCTCGACCATTTTGAGCCCTTAGTGGTGAAGTTCAGTACCTTATGGTACTCAAATGATATGAACAAACAATGGAAATCCAATGGTATATTCCACGCCTACTACAATTAGTTGAAGTGTGCCATCCAGTAAAAGCCTCGGATAACCCCGAATACCCTCTTCAGGTTCAGGCCCTTAATGAAGTTCAGCGTGGACTGCCACTTCATTTACATAACAACATGTGCTGATGAGAACAAAGAGAAGTTACAGTCTTATTATAAGCTTACAGAAGAAGACCTGGAGGAAATAATCAAGGAATAGTCGACAAACCTCCTTGTTTCAATAGACCCCATAGAATTGTCCGACATCGAAAGTCCAGAAGTTGCGCAGGATACACCTGGGCCCAATAAGACGAAGAAAATAACAAAGATGAAGAAGGATGAGGAAATGCAGGATATAGACAACATATCTATAAGGACCGTATCCATTTCACCCGAGAAATAAGGTAATGACGAAGAAGTCGAAGAGAGGCGAGAAGATGAAGAGGACTCGTCGAAGAAAAGGAAGGTTTCACCTCTGAAACCTTCCTCCCAAAAGAAACCTAGAACCCCTGTAACCAAGATGAAGACCACGTTCACCCTAGATGACTTCAGTTTCCTCCTCATCACTATGAACGAAGCTATAGAATAGATAACAGAAAAGCAGGAATCCAAGCAAGAGGTAATGTAGAACAGAACTGAGAGTGAGCTCCAAGGAGTGCAAAAGGCACTTTGGTCTAGCCACACAGTCTCCACTGTGCCCCTACCAGAAGGAACAATAGAAGAGGTAGATGAACTAGTTCAACTATGCAATATTGCTACCATAGTCAAAGCACACCTTCAGAAATCATAGGAAGAAACCATGCAGGGCACCCAGGCCTTAAAGCAAGCATAGGAGGAAATCATTGAGTAGCGTCGAGCTGCGCAACAAGAGAGGGATCCTCTCTAAGAAAAATTGGAATAAGACAGAGTGAAGATCCAAAAGGAAAAGGAGCAACTTCTCACGAAGCAGATCGGGATCGAAGAAAAAATCAACAAAGCATTTCTCTCTTTGACCGGCTTATAGAAGAAAGCAGATGAACCCTTAGAACACCAAGTGATGAAGCTTGTTGAAGTTATTTAGCATCTTCAACAAAGATTCATAGAATTAGAGGTTCAGACCATACCAAGTACCCCACAAGAAGAGCACGACCAATGAGAAGTGACTGCTTGGAGCATAGTAGAAAGGATTAAATCACTCACTAAGGAATGCAAACAATTAAGTAGCAAAAGTGCAAAGATACATGAGAACCTAACCAAGAATCCTGAATTGCACAAATTGGAGTCACAACTCCAGTAGGCGAAGCATGAGACCAAAAATCTACAGGTGTAGATGAAGGCCCTATCACCCATACAGAAAATGAAATGGTCTTATGAGCAGCGCATAGCAAAACAACATATCCATATAATCTAGAGCAAGGTAATGGAAGTAAATCAACAACTTCAACCTTTGTAGGATAAGGCATTTCAGCTATTTATAGAGATCGAGAACCAAGGAAGAGAGCTGGAAAAGCTCATAAATTCAACACAACAATGCCTAGAAGGGATGGTGAATGTCTCACTCATCCATGAGTTTACTGAGAAAGAAGTAGTTGCAATGCAGTAGGTCGAAGCAGCTTGAGCCAAGCTCGAGGCGTTTGAAGCAGAATTGATCAGACTTGAGTGACTCGGAACAAGTCACAGGTGAGTGTTGGGGGCCTGTTGGCCCTTGACCAATTTGTGAGAGATACTTGGTCATATTTGACCATTTTTGGGACTTCGACACCCTATCGAAGGAAGTGCGCAAGAAGAAGCAGAGATCATTGGAACTCGGTCCACTTTTGGGACCCTTTTTAGGGTTTGGGTTAATGTAATGGGAAAGGGATGTTGGCCCGTGGGTTTACCCATGCTTAGGACCACTTTTGTCTGTATAAATAGATGTCTAGGAAAGGTAGAAGAGAGTCGATGGCTTAGTTCTAGTAATTAGATCTATGTGATCGAATGTGGATTGTAAATGCTCTTTGCATGATTGTAAAAGACTTGCAGAGCTCAGTGAAAGTTGTTGTAGGAGGTTCTGAAAGGCTTTGTGTTGAAGCGCAAGGAAGAAGGATCTAGTGAGATGCACAGATATTTTGTCCTGTGAGGAGTAAGAGTTGTTGAGGCTCTGTGCTGTAACTGCTTGATCGAGATAATAAAGAAGAAGAGTTAGTGGAAGTAGCCCAGGGTGGGGGTGAACCATGCAAATCTGTGTGTGATGCTTTGTGCTTTGATTCAATGTGTTTACTTCTTCTTCTGCTAAGTGATTTGATATTTGTAGGAAGATCTACTTATGCTTTGTGCTCCTAGATGTGTATGAATGTTAGACCTGATGTGTATGAAGATGCTTAGTGATAATCTACTGGGTTTGATCTAGCTTACTATTGCTAAGTTCTTGAATACTATAGATTAGTGTGAATGATGCGAAGCTCTATCTTATAAGCAAAGTGGTTATTGAATGTATCTTGAGGAGATAACAGTGCTAAGTTCTCTATTAAGCTGTATAATAAAAGATATGTGTCCCAGCTAAGGTTGCAGACACCTGAGTCTTGCAACCACCCCTGCCTCTACCTCAGGTGAGACTTCATCTGCTTCACAGGTGTTGTCGAAAGGGCTGGTAGTTAGGGTTTTGTTGGTGTGTTGTTGTAGCATTGAACCTTGGGTCTGCCCCTATGCCAACAACCATTCTAGCCAAGCCGAGGTAGTTCCCGTGGTCTCTTCTATTGGTTGAATGAGGATAGGTAACTTCAACTCATCTAGTTTCCCTTCTGATCCTTGATTGTATGTCGTGTCGATAACTTTCATGACTAGTTCAGTGCTTTCTGGTTGCACTTCCTGTTGGGGTTCTGCTTCCTCATTATGAGGTTCCTGCACCTCTACTTGCATGTCCTCTTTCAATTTCTTTGGTTGTGGCTGTTGAATCTCCTCTAGTATCAGTGTAGAGTTCACTGGTGGTATCTTTGGGGATGGGATCTCATCGATATCGATGATCTCCAGTTGTTATTGTTTGTTTTCTTCCAGCAATCCTCATGAGCTAGTCTGAACTCTGGTCGGTCTGGTAGTCTGACCTGGTTCAGTGGACTTCGGTGGTGCCATAGTGGTGAGTTTTGAACGTCTATTGACTTTAGAGGATTGCGGTCTTGCTCTGTTTGTTTGAGCTGCTTTTTCTCTCTCTTTGTTGTCCTTTCATGAATAGACAAGTTGCTTATGTGCTCGCATGTTGTATGGGCTTGTCATGAATCATATCAAGGATGCTTCCTCCATGATGAGATTAATGCACCATAATTGTGGGTTCAACTCATTTGTGGTAGTTTTGTACTTGCCATTACGCTTCTCTTGCCATTTCCAGTTGGTGTGTTTAATGTGACATTCCATCAGTCCTTGTCATGCCTTAATTCCTCTTAGTGTTATCTTGTCATCCTCCTTTTGCCGACTTTTGGTTTCTTGCTCATTTTTCTTAGGCATGTAACCATTGCTCTTTCCTTTACTGCGTTCGTGTTTTGAGCGTCCTGTGGATTTTTTGTGACTTTTTGGATTTTTTTTTTTTGTTTTACTGCACAGTGGGTGGTCAACTATCCTTGTATAGCTTCAGTTAGTTCATGTTGATCATTCCTCTGAGGTTTGTGCCTACTAAATCTCTTAACTGTACAGCTCCACCGTCTATTATATATTTGACCTCGTATGGTCCTAACCAATGCATTCTCAACTTTCCTGGGCACTAAAATGATTTTCTATCATAGAGAAATATTAGATCTCCTTCCGTGAAAGTCTTCTTCTTAATGTGTCGATCATGCCATGCTTTGTCTCTAGCCTTCTGCACTTGTTGATGGAATCCTCCTAGGATTCGGTCTTCCTCCATTGCTAACAACTCATTCATTCTTTCTTGTATTGCACTACGTTCTGTCATTTGTGTGATAGCGGATACAAGTAAGATGGGTACTAAAGATTATAATGGAACTACCGCTTCATGGCTATAGACAAGTTTGAATGGTGTGTGCCCTACCAAATTCTTACATGTCGTCCTATATGCCCATAATACTATTGGAACTTAGAGGTCCCAGTCATCTCTTTTGATGTTACAGATCTTTGTCAGTGTGTTCTCTATAATTTTGTTGAAGGCTTCTACTGTGTCATTCACCTGTGGGTGATACAGTGTGCATTTTTGGTGGTGAACTTCAAATTCTTCAAGCATCGCACAGATTGTGCTATTTATGAAATGCGTGCCTTGGCCACTCATCAAAACTCTTGGGCACCCAAACCTAGTAATTACTTGTTCAAATAAGAAGTGTGCAATGGTCTTTGCGCTGTAGTCTTTTACTGGTGCAGGTTCTACCCATCTTGTTAGGTATTCCTTCACGATAATGATGTATCTTGCCCCTGTTCTTTTGGATTGTGGGTTAATAGGCCCCACAAAGTCTATTGTACATTTATCAAATGCCTGTAATGTCACTTGTGGTCGTAATGACATCTCATCCCTTCTGTTGGATTTTCCTACCCTTTGACAGACATCACATCCCTGATAGTACTCTTTTGAGTCTTTATGAATCCTTGGCCACCATAATCCCGCATGGAGTACCTTCTGTGTGGTATGTTTTCCTGCATAGTGTCCTCCTTCCAATCCATTGTGGGCTTATGCTAAAATTCTTGGTCGTTCGTTCTCTAACACGTACCTTCGTAAAATTCTATCTATGCCCATTTTATATAGATGTCCTGTGATCAGTTGATAGTCAGCTATGCGAACTACTAGGTTCTTCTTCTGTGCGGTGGTATAATCTTACGGTGCGACACTTGTGCTCAAGTACTGGATGATCTCTACGAAGTGGTCATCAACAATCTGTACTGAGAATAATTGTGCATCCAGAAAGTTGTCTTCTAAGCTCATGGGTTCTTCTCCATTTGTGACTCATGATAGGTGATCAGGTCCTACATTTAGTTTTTCTGGTTTGATTATTACTTCGAAGTCAAATTCCTGAAATAACAGTAACCATCGATAGATTCTTCCCCCCAACACTAGCTTGTTGACTAGGTATTTTAGGGCTGATTGATCTGTAAACATCTTAAAATGTTTTCCCAATAGGTAGAGTCTAAACTTCTGAAGTGCATAAACCATAGCTAGGCCTTCTCTTTCTATTGTGTTATAGTTCTATTCTGAATCAGATAACTTTCTTCTTGCGAATGCTATCGAGTGATCTAAGTCTCTTGCTCCTGGTTGCGCTAAGATAGGTCCAAGTGTTATCGTTGATGCATCTACATGCACATGGAATGTATTGCCCCAGTATGGAAATACTAATATCGATGCAGTGACCATATTTTCCTTTAGGGTATCCAGACCATGTTGACACTTGTCGTTCCATTGGTACTTTGTATCCTTCCTTAGCATCTTTTCCATTGGTGTTGTGATCTGCGCATATCCTTTGACAATTTTTCAATAGTATCCTGTGTGTCCTAATGTTGCTCGTAGCCGACGAACTATTTTTTGTGTTGGTAAATTAATGATGACTATGATCTTTGTCGGATCGACTAATAACCCTTGTTTTCATACTATATGGCCCAATAGTATCCCAAACGGTGTTCCAAATATACAATTATTTATGTTTAGTGATATCTGACACTGTCTGCATCGTTCTAGTATCAAGCATAAAACTTCCACATGGTTTTTCAACATACTATAGACTGTCCAATCGTCCAACCATAGTTCGAGAAAATGATGGATGAATTCTTTAAATGCTACGATAACCACTCTGGAGAATATTGTTGGTGCATTCTTCAGTCCAAATGGCATGACTGTATATTGGTAAGATCCCCATTCCATCATGAACGTGGTCTTGTATCTGTCCTCTTGTGCTATCTTAATCTAATGGTAGCCTAAGAATCCATTAATGAATGAGTAATATTTGTGTCCCCCCACATTATCTAGAACTTCATCCGTGAACGGTGTAGGGAATGGGTCGTGTAGGCATGCATCATTCAATTTCTTCAAGTCGATGCATATCCTAATCCCTCTTCCTTGTTTCTTGTCCTATATGACCATCGGGCTTATTCATTCTGATTCCTCGACTGGTTCGATTATGGTGGCTTCAAACATCTAGTCGATCTCTTCTTTAACTTTTTGTTTATATATGGGGTTTAGTCTATATGGTCATTGTCTAATTGGTCTCGCTTCAAGTGTGAGAGGTATTTTCATCTCTCCTAGTTCTCCTGCTATACCCTTCATCTCTGTAAATGTTGTAGTAAATAAGTCACTGTATTCGTGCAACAACTCAGTAATTATTTCTACTGTTGGCTCATCTCAGTAGTCTCCAATGGTGGGCATTTTTGGATGTTCCGCTATTAACTTTATTTACCTTGATTGGTGCGGAAATAAATTTTTATTCTATGGGTGGTCCCTTAACATATATTTCGCCTTCTACTTCTTCAATCTGAATGTCACGTGGGTCATCCTCGTCTGGTGCTTCCTCCTTTACCTGGTAACATGACATTATTTCCTTGAATGTCTACTTATTTCACTGTTGCTCTTCAATAATAAGTTCTATTTCCGGTTCTTCAATGAATATGAATCCTCTGATCCGTTTCAGTGATACATCTATGTTGGGGTTCTCATGCTCGAATGAGAAAGTGATGGTAAAGTTTTGTTGCAATGGCACCTATGTTGTAGTTCCTTTGCGCAGTTCTTGATCTATATACTAGTTTGTTGGTATGCCTTCTAAAGTGTGAATAAAGTGGTGAGGCCATTCCTATGGTGGTGTCAATTTCCAAAATGTTTTGCACTCCTCCAAGTGTTTCGTTGGTGTCCCTAGTCCTTCATATCTCCACTATTTTCTATTTTTCTATTCTGCGCCAAACCTTATGCGCAGTAACCGCTTACATTGGTAACTTTGTGATAGTCTCCTTGTGTGAGCCCCACCATCTTGCGGGTGTGGCCTTGAGTGCTAAATCCAGTGCTAGTAGCCTTTGGTTCTCTAGTACTTCGTCTTCATATAGTGCCAAGAATGTTTCCAAATCATTTAGTCTGTGGAAGCTAGGTGGTTCTTTGATTTCTATGCATGTCCATTGTACTATGCGGTCTATTCTTGCGCATCTTCTCATGGATACTTCGTGTAGTCTCTGTTGCCATTTTCTAACCAAGTGTCTGAATCTGTTGCGCATGAAGTAATACTACACCAACTAAGTACCCTGTCTGTAGTTAGGTTTACATAATCCTCCTCGTGTGCATTTGTTCTTTACTACTGGTCGATTTCCTCTAAGTCCAAGAAAGTGGGTTCTACGAACCTCTCCCCTTCTGATGGATCTAGTGGTGCTATGACCCTGTAATCTCCAGATTCAAATATCATTTTCCTTCTCTTCAAATTAATTATGGTCTAGTTGTCAAACACCCAGTCCAGACAGAGTAGTGTCGGGTATGGTGTTGTGCCATCTAATATTTCAATGACTTCCAAATCTGCTTTATTTCACACACCATCAAGATCTACTATTACTCCTTTCAGTCTCCCTATTGGTAGGACCCTATGTTGGTTTGCTAATTTTAGTTGGACATTTGAATATCCCAATGTTGGTTCTCTCGTGCATTGCTAGGTTTTTTTGGGTAGCACATTCACTTTAGATCCTAGGTCGAGTATGATATCTCCCATATTGAAATCCCCAATGTTATCATTTAATCTAAATTCCCTACTCATTTTTCTTCTTTTGTGTAGATCATTGACAATTTTCGGTTCCAGATTTTTTTCCGTCTCGTTGCTACATTTGTCAATGATGTTTTGCAATATTTTTGCAGATGAAGGATCACTTAACATTTTGATGCATAAATGCAAAAATTATTTGATAGTACTTACATGTCCCTTGGTTGGAATTCCTTTGGTATGATCCAATGATGGCGACATTTCGTATTCTAGGGCTTCATGGGCTGGTTGCGTAGTGGAAGTCAACGATGTGTCCCTCTTTTGAAATTCTTGTCTGGATTCCTTAAAATTCTCCTTTTCTTTGGGCACATCAAACTGCTTCCTTGGTTCCGTGTTCTTATTTACCGATTGGTTCTGTGTGGATTCTTGTTGGACTGTGTCATTTCCTGTCTTCGTTCCTCCACGTGTGACTATGTTGATGTTCTGTCCATCCTCCCTTGCTTCAACTGGAATCCATTGAACATTTTGGTTGTTTTGATTCCTTTTTTCCTAGATCTTTACTAATAGTGTCAGGCATTCCTCTGTCACATGATCTGATGTGCGACAATACATACACGTTGCTAGCGGCAGTGGGAAATCCCATGCATAATGTCCCAGTTGCTAACACTTGTGACATGTGACTGGTCCTCTGCCACATCTGAAGCCTCCTCTGGTTCATCCTCCTCCTCGATAGCCTGCTTAGTCCCCTCTCGGCGCGTTATATGGTGGTGCCTGATTATACTGCATGGTATTATACTGGCGTTGTGTCAGGTTTTACTGTGGCTGTGCATTGTTGTATGGTTGTTGCACAGTGTTGTGTTGCTGCTGCACAATGTTGTACTACTGCTATACAATGTTGTATGGAGATGGGGCTTGATTGAACTGTGGCGTTGCTTGCCCAGTCATCATTTTGGCTTGTACTTTGTATGTGTATGATGTTCTTTCCCGCATCAGCTCCATAGTTCTGCAATCTTTTTCGTCATGGCCTACTGACTTACAAAAGGTGCAATAAGAATTCTTTGGAACTGTCTGGTACTTTGGCATCATCGTGCAGTGATAAGGGTCATGACCCAATTTCTTGCATATTTCGCACCATAATCCTCCCTATGGTAGTAGGTTTGGCATGCCTATTTCCATATACTATGTGAATGTTGGACATTCGTTATTGTGGTGTCCTTTCATCATGTATGTGGTGCACCAAATGATTTCTCGATTGTCCTTGTTCTTGTTCTGATTCAACTAAAATGTTAGGTTCTTCAAATCCTCCTTCAATTCTTCAATAGCTGGGTCTGTCTGATAGTACTGGTTCTCTTCCAGCTGTAAGGCTTCCTGTAGAGCCTCGACCTGCATCTGAAACTTCTACTATCGTAAGGGATATTTTAGGTGTGGGAGTAGTGAGTTGACAGACAGGTGCCAGTGTTGCATCTTGTTCATAAGGTATTTTAACTTCCCCTTCAATCACTTGAATCTCTGGTCAATCTCCCATACAGGCTCTCTTAGTTCCTGTTTGATATCAATCATTTCATTCATGTACTGATCCTCTGAGCTTGGCTTCTGGAACTCATTAATCAGTAGATTCTTAATGTCTACCAGTGTCCTCATCATCCCAGGGGCACTATTTGTGTCTAGACTATGTACCAGTCTAGTGCACGGTCTCTTAGTGTGATCGCTAACTGCGCAAGTTTGGTATCTTCATCAGTGATTTGTTTTGCCTCCTAGATATTTTCACAAATAAACAAATGATTCTTAGGGTCTTATGTTGCTTCTCCCTGAAATTATAGGATTATGATTGTGGGGTCATGTCCTGCCATTCTAAATATTGAATTGCTACCTCCGCCGTGCGGTGTAGATACTTGACTAGTATTGCCTGAACTGGCTCCTCCAGTTGTTTCTCTTGTGGTAGATGTACTTCTTGCTATCATACTTCCTCTGAACTTCAGTTGTCTAAACAGTGGTGTTCTCTTTGGTGCATTGGTCACACATGGGTTTATGGGTTCCACACTAACATTAATATGGAAAGGATGGCTATCTTCTCCTCCTATTCTTGGGCCTCTTTTTTTCCTCTCATAGGTTGTGTGCAGGATTTTCTCAATCTGCTCCATAGCCCGGAGATCCTCTACCTCTTCTTCATCTCTTTCCAAACCCTCTCTCATGGCTACGACTCTTTTCTTGGTATTCACCTTATATTGGTAGGGTACTCCGCTACATGTCATTCCTGGTGATGCCAAGATCCACTTAAGCTGGTTGTCATCCATCAAGATCGGGTACAAGAATTCCTCCTTCGTCTTACCTTTATCCTCACCTTCAACCATTTATTCTTCCTCTGTCAGTGCTTCCCCCCTTCCCCCATTCCCGTAGGGAAGTCTAGTTGTTTGCTTCCATTGTCATTACACCTCTGTTATATAGAAGTATTTTAATAGAAGTATACAGTGATCGAATGTACCTTCTACGAGCTCCGCGTAGAAATTCCTTCTCTGCTGCGCTATAGGAATTCACTGTGTCAACTGCAAACTCTTTCATGAAGCCTGCCACAATACTATCCAGCCAAAATTCGACTGCATGGGTGAATGTTTTGTTCATCTATTGTAACTGCTCAATCTGTATTGGGGTCCAATCTAGCTGTTGGATCCAATTCATCGTGTGGCTATCTTTCAAACTTAGTATCCACTCCTGCAATAGGTGGGGAAAATCACAGAAAAATACTTCATGTAAATCTGTAAACACACATTTGTCCAGATATTTGCGAGGTGTGAGGCTGGGGTTTCTATTATCCTTCTGGGCATACTCTAGTTCTTTACTTCTCAACCAACCTTCGATTTCTTCTTTTGTGGGGTTCCACGGTCTCAACATTCCCCTCTAGTGGCTGAGTGGTCTTCTAGTTTCACTCATTCTTTTTTCATGCATTCTATCTCATCTACTTAGTCCTCTCTTATTCCTCTTACAACGACAATAGAACCATTTGTTGGTTAAGTTGGGTGGGTTCTCTCTACTACCTGTGTCATAGACCCAGGGTTCATATCTTTAAGGGTACTGTTGGATCATGTTTTCATTGATGCCAATTGTTTGTCATTGATGCCAATGGTTTGATTACTTGGGAGATTGTTGGATCATATGTCATTGATGTAAATGGTTTGGTTTGATTGATGTCATTGGTTGATGCC